>JH814813.1:612082-704382 GCA_000296255.1 Omphalotus olearius VT 653.13 | reverse complement strand
CGTCTTGCGTCCATTCGGCAGGAACACCGTCCCTGGCAGCGCAAGCACGCCGTTGTCGAAAGCCTTGGTTTCAATAATCGCCTTCGAATCGCCTTCCTCCGAGACCGAGGCCGATGTCGAAGGTGAGATGAGAAGTTTGAACCTACATGATAGACACAGAGGAACGATGAGAAAATAAGTCAGTTCGGTCGGTAGTTTCTCGTTTATCAGATGATGAAGGAAAGTTTTCGATGGATCGCAGGAAGCAGGGAACAAAATTTCAAGGTAAAAAAAAAGGTGGTGAGAAGTGGGCATATTAAGTAAATAGGAAGAAGTTTGGAAGTAATTATAACATATATCCACCAAACCTGGCTCTGGACCATTGCTGATAACAGTCGCCAGTCGACCAACCGCGGACATAAGAACGCGTTCTAAAGTGGTCGTGTGCAATCACGAACCCTACTACAGACCAACACGAGAAGGTGGAAACACAGAAGGGGATGAGGAAGTTGAAAGAGACGAGTCGGAGAGGAGTCGCGGCTGAATCGGAACAGCTCTACATCGCAACATTCAAGCAAATTCTCCAACGCAAAAGGGAAGGACGATGTAATGGTCCAAGAATGTTTGAGAAACAGGGAACAGAAGTTCTCTGTAAGCCAGCCAGGCCGCCAGTATTCCCATCAAACGCCACCAAATCAAGCAGAACCAGGGGTCCCTCTTTCCTTTCCCCTAAGTACCACTAGTGCTGCTTGTACCGCCTCACCAGCACCGACCGACGCCATCATTGCTGCTTGCCACCGAATCATACGATCAGTACATTTACTGTCTGATCAATCGCTCCGGATACGGGTCGGTTGGTTATGCCAGGTTATGCCCTCCCACTGACGCTAGAAGCATATGACTTTTCGCCGCAGTCTAAGCGCATCGACATATCGACAGATGTGTAGATCTTAAATCGCAATCCCCCCTATACCACACACGCACACATGCATGCCAAAGGGCTGTAACAGGCTGGAACATTCACCTGCTTCATACGCGCACGCTTTCACATGAACCCGTCAGGTCCTAGCACGCACGCGCACCATTCCATTGGTAAAAAAAAAAGCACTGCGGCTCCAGAATAAGATACCCGAACGCCATCAATTAAAAACAAAGAGAAAGCGGGTCATTTGATCTAGGAACACGTCGGCGTGTGTCCTACAAACCACCCACAAGAAAAAAAATGCAAGTAAAAAGAAAAATCTGACGGAAAGACGGGAGGGAAGAACAGAAAGAAGCTCCACAGCTTTACTCGTGTGTGGCGATCATCTGTCCACGCGAGCAAGACCTCTTGGGACCGCTCGACAAAGGGAACGCGAGAAGAAAATATCAAGTGACTTGGGAAACGCGTGAAGGAACGCGAATGCGAACCAAGATTGGGTGTCCCGAGAGAAAGAAAGTATAGGCCGTCGTTTACTACACGACTAGCCCTTGCCGAATCAGAAGATGCTTTCACTCACCAGAAGAACATCCCAGCCTCAGGACTGACCCATTCGGCCAGCCCTTCGTCCTTTAGGTGCTTGTCCAAAGCCCTTTCAAACACATCCCGTTTTTCGCGGTAAAACGCTGAGACCTTTTCAGTGTGTAGCATAAACCCGTCGTAGCCCCATGCAGCGACGAGCTGGTAGGTGATAATCTGTGTGAGTGAAGAAGGTTGCAGATTCGACGTTGCTGTCTGTAAGCAGAGTGATGTTAGCATGAGAGACGAGGACCAGAAATGGGAGCGAGAGATAATCAATTAATAGAAAGGCAGCCTAGAAGATCATGGAGAGCTGACGAAGAACAGTCGTGGAAGGGCCTTGGAGCAATCCGATAAAAAGAGAAGTTTCGATAGTAGTTAGCACTTCTCGTTCGTGCCTTAGACGCTTGGTTCTTTTCCACTTCCTCTGCGTTCGCTGAAGCTCGTGGCCACCTTCTTCTCTTCCCCCCTTTCGGAAACGTCCTACCCCCGTCTCAGGTCCCCCAGTCCATGTTGCGGTCAGCAAGGTTGAAAACTCTCCTGACGCCACCAACACACCACGTCAAGTACAGTTGCACGCCCCAAAGCCATTCCAGACTCTAAGCCTCGAGACATATGAAAATCTACTCTATGTATAACACCACCTGTACACAACAGAGCGTCCGCAGGCCTGTCACTGACAAAAAAGAAAGCGAAAGTTGACCCCGGAACACGAAACCGTGTGTGAGATTGTTAGATTGAATCCAAACCAAAAAAGGCACGACGGGAAATTCAAACAAAGAAAAGGAGGCTAAGCTAGGCTAAGGTCAAAGATCCCTGAACCACTCCCGAGCCCCACATGTAATATCCCCCGCATGTCAGTTACGCTAAGCGGCGAAATCATTGAAATTCCGGATGCTCAAGAACCGAAAGAGCGCACAAACAAAGATGACTCAAGCTCGTGTATCATTCGCCTGCAAACATAAGCCAGGCAGAAGACTGAAGAATCTGGGAAGGAGAGCATCCCGCCTGATGAAGCCCTCCTCACACCCACGATCACTTCAAGACGAACTCGTACCGAGGATGCCCAAAAACACCCGTGATCACAAAAGAATCCGGTAGTGGAGGAAAAAGAAGGAAATTTGAAGAGATAGCGGCGATAGAGAAAGCGAAATGGGTCAGGCTCAAACGTGCGTTTCGAAACGAAAGATCAAAGCTTAAATAAAACAAATAAAAGAAGACAGGATAATATGAAAAAAAAAGAAGACAGAACAAACAAAACAAGACAGCTGCGATGCAGCCTAACGAAAAACAAAAATGAAGGAGGAAGAAAGACACACAACTCACATGCATATCCATAGCCTTCAATAGTGGCTCTGGGCCAGAAGCAAAACCGATTCGAATACCCGCCGACAGAATCTTTGATATACTATCGAACCGAAGCACACGTCCAACTTCGGGCTCCTCAAGTTCAAGGGCAAAGTAGGATGGCTTACGCGCGGCTTTGCCGTAGTATAGGTAGAAGTAAGGGTCGTCTAAGTGGAATGATTAAGGGGTGTCAGAATCGAATCCGATGAAGAGAAGCAGGAGAGCCCGAACCCTCAAGGATGATGAAATTGTGTTCCTTAGCAAGTTGTAACACTTCTTTTCTGCGCTCCAGTGTGGCGGTCATCCCAGTAGGGTTGCATCCGTACTAAGTATGGCTTGTCTATCGGTAAGGTCGTCAAATGAATGAACAAGGGTAACGCGTACTGGGACAGTATATAGAACCTTCGGCTTGGGTTTCCCTGCTGGCCAGGATTCGAGTATTTGACGTAGAGAACTAGAGCAAATCCCATTCGCGTCTGTTTCAACCTCTAATGAAATATGAGACAAGGAAGCGAAAGAAATGAACAGTTACGACGCACCGACTTGTGTGCAATGAAGGCTTTGGAACATCGGTATAACACCGCTGAAATGACGGACATAAGATCCGAAACCAAAGTGTGAGTTACGAGACGAACTGACGCGTAAACTGGAGACTCGACGAGAACTGGATCCCCTGGGTTGACCAAAGCAGTTACAGCCTAATTGTTTCGTTATACCAAATGCACATCATTCGAGCGAACCGGACTCTAACACACCTTGTATATCAAGTCCTGCGATCCTGAGCCCATACTTAGTTTCCAACCTTCTCCTTTTTTCCTCCCGTGTACTTTTTCTTGCAACCCGTACACCCATTCCAATAGAGCTGGCATTCCTGCAGTATCACCATACTGGAGGCCAGACTCCAATTGATCCTGCGGAATTGTTATGGACGTCTCCTTAGTCGGGTCTTTCGGGTCTTGAGCGGTGAAGCTGAACGAAGTGAAAGGAAAGGTCGAAACATTAGGCTTTCCGGCGAGTAAAGAGATGATTCCTGGCGTCTTTTCGAGCGGGAAGAGGCTACGAACTTTAAAAATGATGAACCTGTCAAAACAAATTTTGGTTCAAATCAAGTTTCAGACTTACTTGGACTTGGCTTTCTCTCTTTCGCCTGCTCTGATAGAAATTGTTCGTAGAAACTCGCTGGAAGGTTCTTCACCACCGAATTCGAAGTCGAAAGGCTATTTGCAACGGGCGTGGTGACAAGTATGCCATCTGCATGAGTAGTCTGATGGATGTCAGTGATTGATATCACAAGGTATGATGAGATTCAACGTTGAACAGCTCTTACTTCATTAGTAGGAACTGGAGACATGCTGCTGTACTTGACGTCTTCAATTGGGAAACCTTGAAAATCTTGGACAAGATACCAGTCAAAGCTTAACTACTGAATGCTGCCTTCGAAATTTCACAAAGTCCATCGATAACGGCTGATGGAAGTATGAGTCACAGATAAATTCTCCTACGTTCAGGTTGAAAAAATTGAGAGCTCATTAACTAGAAAATACTCAAGAAATATGCTTTATGAGTCGGTCGAAGGGCTTCTCAGCAAAACGGGCTCCATTCTACCTTTCTCTTGGGGAACATCTATCTGACCTATCGATCTGCTAGAATGCTTCCATCTTTCTAGATTTCGTCTAGTCTGTTCTTGATCCAGTTTTGGACGAACTTTTTATCCTATGATTTTCCGCCGCCAGGTCTCGCGTCGAAAGAACATCGTGCCGGAGATTGGAGACAGAATCATTAGGATCCAAGGGCGACTCAGTCTCCCGCCGTGCCCGCTTCTATTGGTTACCAAACTAGAGTCTAGGGGACAGAGGCATGTAGAAGAAAGTCTGAATCAAGAAGGCAAGAAGGCGCATATATCTTACCTCGCGCAGGATTTTCTTCCAAACCGACACAGCGCGACTGGAGCCGCGAGCGGTGCTTTGGGCGTTTTTCTCATGGCCTTCAAACAGTTCTCATGGAATCTGAACGATCTTCTGATGTTCTCGACATCTCATCTTATCATGCATGCTTCAAGTGCTTCAAACTGGGCACGATCGTTTGGATTTTACCCGTTGGACCCCGTACACTGCATCTACGTATGTCAGCTACGTGCCATCATATTCTGAATCAGAGGGATCAAACTTTCATGGTGGTTTGGGTAAGTCCTCCGTCAGTCGTTACCTACGTTCACCTTATATGCTTTTGCTCTCAGTATCATGTTCTGGAACAAGTTTGCCAGTGACAACTGTCCCCGCGCCGACTTGACTTCAACTCCGGCGAGGTAACGAGTAATATACATCTCGGCGAATGCTACCTCCTGGGTCAGGGAGAAGACCATTCAAGCCCGGGAGTTTTCCAGCTTTACGGATGATCTTTCGCCTAAACGGGTTTACTACATATTGCAGACGTCGCTGCACTGTCTGGATTCTGTGGTGGAACCTGGTGGAACTCTGTAAAGAAGTATGTGGGTTTCTTGCCATTACAAATTATCGCAACGCCCTAATATTAATCTGACCCTAATTTTTTTGTAGCGTAACTTCCTGCGTCGCATACGTCTTGCCGCCGGGCTGTTCAAGTTATTACTCACAAAGGTTCAGGCTCGTGCAAGTATTCATTCACGTGAACCCGCGACAGTCGTGCGGTACTTCCAAATACTTTTGGAGCTATGTTATTCGGAAACGATAAGCAGGGGATTGATGCGCTCATACATTCATCATGAAAAGCACTTACTAAACAATAGAGGAGTATGTGATCCTCAAGAACTTCAGGAACCACTCAGACCTCAGGATGGCTGACACGGCGGTAAATGACTATTGTACCGTAAACCGGCGATATACTCATCAATGATTGTCCTTAGCAATTTGTTACTTGCAGAGTAACTTCTGAAGCGCACTTTTGACGCCTCGGATACTGCAGTACTGTCCGGTAAGCCCTTGGTCGCATTGTAACATAAGCCTCTCCTTACTAGGGCACATCAAGGAAGCATTTGTTTGAAACTGGCTTTATATCATTGTGGTTCGGACATCTCCTGCCTCAATTGCCGAACTAACCGCCAGGGCTTTGCAAGGTCTTTGTGAGTATGTCACTTCTCTTCTTCTCGTCCACAAAAGACTTTCTCGTAAGAGACAGCGCTCGCAATTCACAGTGGCCGATCTATAGTTCATCCGGCGCTACCTTTATCTGCGTTCATGTCAACACATTGATATACATAGGCCACGCTACGTAGGCTCAAGACTGGACCCCTACCTATATCGAGAATCGCGCGAACCATGATCGAGGGTATGTTCTCGCGATGACTGCAGGTAGGCACGAGGATTTATGACTTCTCGGACGGCTGCTCATGTCCACTCCTTTTTGAAAGGCTGCGACGCTTATTCGACATCGTATCGTGAAAAGGCGATACATATTGTATCATAGGTCGCAGGTAGCTTACTGAATCCCGCAAATGCGCTACGTGATACTAACGTTTCGCTCACCTCACCGAATATTGCCTCAAAGTTCTGTATGTAATTGAATCGCAAAAACCCGAGTCGAATTGCAGAAGATCTGTGAGTGTTTTCTACTGTATTGTTCGTTCCTTGGAATTATATGAATCCATCCATACACTGTACAGCACCCTATGCTGCCAAGAACCTTTACATCGGTTATGCATGTAAAGAATATGTACTTGCCCTCTACAACTGAATAAAGTCGGTGGTTCCTCTTTGAATCTTCAAGATCGCCGGCATTGTCCGCTGAAAACTGTGGGCTGACATGTAATACTAATACTTACCTCTCTGCAAAATCACACGTCTTCATACTTAGCGCTTTCCGGAATCCTAGCTATTCACTATCAAACTCGGTGAAGTCCGAACGCTGGGCCCTTATCCTCGCGAAGCCGTCGTAATGTAGGCTTTCAGAGCATTGTCTTCGATCCCAATGTCTTCTATGAACGCAAGAAAACAAACCACACATAACCTCCTTATTCAGGATCTCGATTATCATGTAAAGAGCAAGACGCGGCCCCTCAACAACGTGTGTAGCCGTGTAAGTGAGAAAATTCCTCAGACGTTAACCGTAACCTCGCCATGATCTCCTGACAGTGATTTGTTAGGCTCAGCTCTCCCCCAATGAGTTTGGGGGCGAGTAGACCTAGGACTAGGAGCCAGACGCATGACTATGACTCGTCGACGTCGCTAAGGACTGCTGTTTAGACGCCGAGTTCTAATTGGGTTTATCCCTGTTTATCCTCATCAGATGATATTCTAGAAAATTTGAAAATACCCCGTGTGACAGGTGTGCCGAATGATTTCAACGACATCGGGTTGGGGATGAGTTGAGCAAGGCGTACTGAATACATCTGGCGCGGGCTTGCACTGGAAGTACGCACGCTACTCCTCTCTGACTCCTCCACTCGATATGGCCTCGAAAAAAAAGCATGGGCTCAAAATTGTTATGTGTCTGACGCCGATACATGTTGTATTGTCAAATATGGGGACCCCGCTTGGCCCCCATGGGGTGTCACTGACCCCACACTATCGCTAACTCTGCTCCCATGTTTTGGAAATTCATTGCCCAGCACGATCGCCAACTCTGTTCCTCCCTGTTCCTCCTGATGATTTCTGGCGACTTCCGCGCTCCTGTCGGTCACTGTAATTCGAAAAAATTTCACAATGCAAGTTCACGTGTCGTAGAATTGCCCCGTCGGGCGTGTGCGGCTCACTGTCTCCCACTGTCTCACTTGAACCCGTGCTCTACTGCTACGCGTATTCACGCTTGGATAACCCTAAATCGGAGATTCCTAAAATCCTAATAAAATGCGAGCTCCATATCTTCAAGCTCCGCGTCGCTCTGGACGCCCCTTCACTCTGAACTTGCTCCGTCAGTTAATCCCTTCGCACACGCTTGCTGCACACGATGTCTGTAGGAGCTTCACCCGCTACCGCCACCGGCGACCTTGAAAAAGGCTCGTACCACCATCACAACACGTCGAACTCCAACGTGGCTTTTCGCCCGCCCATTCAACTGAGCCCCGAACAGTATGAACGTCTTTTCTTGCAACCGGGTGGTAAAACATCAGCTGCGAGCCAAAAGCTGGCTTTGACGTTCGGTAATCCTACTCCCTTGGGCATTATGTCGCATTTGCTTGTGATCACGCCTACGGCCGTTTTCCTTATGGGGTGGGGAGGTTCTAGCGCGGCATCGCTGCCAGTGATGGTCGGGGCGTATTATTTTATTGGCGGAATAGGATTAATTCTTTCTGGTGTCATGGAATGGGTATGTGTATCCTCAATTGTCGTAGGGTTGCTCGGAATAACTGAGGCTCCTTACCGATAGGTTATTGGGAATACCTTCCCGTCTGTCGTGTTCATCACATTCGGAGGCTTTTGGTTCGTATCATCATCACCCACCTTATCACGACTTTATTGACCCGTGTCCCTTAGGTTGAGCCTGGGTACTTTACATGATCCGCTACACGATATTACCTCGGCCTTTGCTGGGGGCGCCACCGACCTCGCGTACAACAGTGGCTTGATGTTCTACTTTGCATTTTGGGCAGTCGCTTGTTTGGTGTTCCTCATCACTAGTCTAAGGACGAACGTCGTATTTGCTGTTCGTACCCTTTAACGTCTTCGTCACCGTCTGTGCTTACCTTTCGATTTCGATAGGTCATCTTCTTCACTCTTATGATGACGTTTATCTTTTTGTCTGCGGCGTACGCAAAATTAGGATCGGGCGATGCTGTGGTGGCTGTCAAATTTTGTATGTCGATTCTTCTATGTGTGCTGTGTCACGGTGATGCTAACCACTCTGATACCAGTGAAAGCGTCTGGATCATTTGCATGGGTCTGCGTCGTTTTTGCATGGTACTTGATACTCGCTCTCCTCTTCGGTTCTGTCGATATGCCTTTGAACTTGCCTGTGGGCGATCTCTCAGGGTTTTTGGCGAAGAAAAAAACTCTTTGATATTTGATTGACCTTTCTATGATTCGATAAGAATAGGATATGTACCATTACTGATCTGTAAGGTAATTAGTTCTGTTCAGAGCTTTCCGATTACTTTACATCTCCTTTATAATACGGGCACGAGAAGATACCTTTTGATTCCCTGTTTACTTGATTTTCAATGGATTTGCTAATTGCATCATGATCGTAACGAGCGTGAAGTGAAATACATTGTTTGCGGCGAGTTATTCACTGACCTGGAAACCAGATTGGCAATTTTCCTTCCTAACTTATAAGTACCCTCCTAGTGTTATGTACTTAGTTGACCTTGATCCTTGAAAGCTTGAACCTTAGCCATCCATGATGGCTTCAAGTTGCCGTAGTTCAGAACAAGGCGAGCCGGGAACCACCGGCAAAGTTGCCCGCGTGCCTTGTTGAAGTTCGGTGGTCAAAAATAATAAACGTCAACAGTGGAAACTTTATCACCTCCACTTAAGTACCTCTGAAGTACCTCTACTAACTGGCTTGCGTTGCAGAATTCTTGTGATACCTTTTCAAATCAAATTATTGGCTGGTTTTTGACTGGTTTTTTCAATTGTCTTCCAAATCGTCTAGTGCAAAACCCAGAATCCGGATTCAGGATGAGCACCCGGTCTGAGCAAATGAATCGAGGTATGGAGTCTAACTCCTATGACTTATATTGTTCTCACTTCTACTACTATCGCATCCATATTTTCATTCGATATTTTCGAAGGCTTGGACAACACAGGCTGACTGTCATCTCAAGTCTCGAACCCAGTTTCCTCATGATTTTCAGCTATACTTAGCTGTGCCGAGTCTGCTGTGACTGCTAGGGTACATTCTTGCCGGCGATGGTGGCACCGGGTTCGTCCTGATACAAACATTATTTGATGCGTTCAATCGCTCGACACTCCAACTTCGGAGCAACGTACCGCATGATCCATGCTCCAACAACTTTGGCACCTGCTCTGTTGGCTCCGGTCGTCCTTCAAAAGTGTCTTGGACTCATCTTGTGCAATAGGTGCTGGACTGCAGACTGTTTGAGTCTAGCCACTATGGCGGCCAAGCGCTTTGCTATGGAAGCTTGTTCCGAGGTCGGTGGGGCCACACGGATGTGAGCGGGCCTTGGATGATGCGCAGCCTCAGGCACGCCTATCTAATCTGAAGTACCTTTTTTATCTGATAAAGATAAAAGGGCGTGATATCTGATAATTTTTATATCCCAGTCTTCCTCTTCCCCATCCATTTCACTATCTCGAGCGAGTCGCGATGTCCTTCCACGACGCCGAGCATGGGCTTGAAAAGACCTCTTCCAAAGTCGGCAGCTCTGGAGAGAACGAAAAAGTTTATGTGGTGGATGCTCTTCCTCAGACTGAGGGTTTAGTGAAGGTAGAAGCTGCTCAGCGGGTTTGGTTCGTACCATTTCTTCTTCAGGTTATTAGGTGATTGAGGTCATCCGTAATTTCAGGGGTCGAAAATCAAAAATTGCGTTCTGGATTGGGGTTGGCCTCATCTCGTACATCTACTCTCTTGATGGTAAGCTGCCGTATCCATTTCTTCTTTCGCACCAGGTTTCGCAGCTGTGGCGGCGATTGAAAAGAACCGCATTTTCAACCTATCTCATCGTTAATTCATTAGGCGAAACGACGTACACGTACCAGTCATACGCAACATCGTCCTTCAGCGAGCACTCCTTACTGGGGGCTATCTCCACTGCGCAGGTCAGTTACTTATGTTACCGTTCAAGTCACGATATATCAACTCAACTCCGCTCCCTCACAAATAAATAGGCCATCATTCTCGCTTGCATGAAGCCTGTAGCTGCCAAAGTAAGCGTACTCGGGTCTGGCATATCTGCATGTAACTTTGAATTGACCTTTATATTTTCTTCTAGATTGCTGATACGTTTGGAAGAGCTGAAGCGTTCAGCTTCCTCGTATTCTTCTATTGTTTAGGATATATCCGTATGTTCTCTCCAGAGCATGGAATGATCTTTCCCTTTCTAAAAATCACATGCTTCTGCATTAGTTCTCGCTGCCTGCAAAAATATCAACACTTACGCCGCGGGCGCAATCATCTACTACGTTGGGTTCTCGTGTCTTGAGATATTGATTCAGGTAATTTGCAGACTCTGTATGATAGCATGCGTCCTTGCATTTACAGCCCTCGCCCTTTAGATTGTCATCGGAGATGTGACCAACCTCCGGTGGAGAAGTTTGCTCTCCTCCTGCTATTCCATCCCATTCTTAGTCAATTGGGCAGTGGCTTCCAATATATCTGCGGATGTTCTGGCGCAGTCTGGCTGGCGATGGGGCTACGGCATGGTGCGGTAACAGAGTCTTTCTAATTAGACGCGTCTTAACGACTTCTGCTTTAGTTTGCTATCATCGTCCCGGCAGCGATTGCTCCGATTATGGTAACCCTCTACTGGGCTCAACATAGAGCTAAAAAGCTGGGTGTGGTGGCTACGAATGTCACAGGTGACGCCGCTGATGCCCCGCGTGTCGCCTCGAATAAACCTTTTCTTCTCCGCCTGTGGAATTTCGTGGTGGATATGGATGCTCTAGGTCTAATTATATTCGCAGCAGGTTGGTCATGCCTTTTACTTCCGTAAGTCCGCTTAGGCTTCGCTGTTGTCCCTCACACCAGTTTGACACGAACGGTACATACAGGTTGACTCTCGTAAACGGCATGCATACTACATGGAAGGACCCAAGTATTATCGCCTTGCTCGTCTGCGGCGGTGTCATTCTTATCTTCTTCATTCCATTCGAAGCCAAGATAGCAAGGACACCTGTATTTCCTTGGCGGTTCTTCAAGAATCCGACGATTTTGTTCTCGGCGCTTATTGGGTTCTTTGACTTTGTCTCGTTTTATCTCCAATACACGTACCAGTACAGCTTCATCTTTGTTACTCGTAATTGGAGTGTTGTCGATCAGAAGTATGTTCTCAAACTGTGCCAAATAGCAAAAAATCTCAAGCTGACCGATTATCCTCTTCTCTCACACAGTTACTTTGCATACACCCAGACCCTGTCCCTTACTATCTTTGGTATTCTTGCAGGGTTCGTTCAGGCGTACACTCGTCGTACCAAGGTATATTTTCTGCCATTCATCTGGTAGTAGCGCAATCTAATACATGAATTAGTTTCTCCTCATCATTGGCTTATGCATTCGCCTCCTGGGTGTGGGACTGATGATTAAGTCCAGAGGTGTTCACGGCTCGACCGGGTTCCTTGTGATCTGCCAAGTTCTCCAAGGACTTGGTGGTGGAATTTCGGCTTGTTCAATTCAACTGCTGGCTCAAGGCTCCGTCACACATCAAGGTCTGTTGAAGTCGTGTCGTTGCTCTTATCAGTCGTTGAGTGAACGTGGTATGTGATTTGGCAGAACTTGGAACCGCAACCGCTTTTGTACTCCTCTGGACTGCGATTGGGGTGGGTTCGACCGTTCCGCAGTGATGTGACTTGAATAGCTTACCTTCACTACTCTAGAACGCTGTCGGTTCCGCTGTAAGTCCCTTCACCCTCAATCATCAGCTCTGGTCTTCGGGATGAAATTGAATCCAATGCTTCTAGCTTGCAGCTGCCATTTGGCGTGATTACAGTGAGTACTTACCACTTATGTCTTTTCTCCTTCAAATCTGACAGACCCCACGTACTCGAATAATAAATTCCTTTCTGCAGTGCCTAAGGAATTGGCAAAAAATCTTGCTGGCCTTCTCAGCTCGACTGAAATCGACACAATCTACTCCAGTATCACCACTGCAGTTACTTACCGCTCAAATACGGCTGTTTATGACGGAATTGTACGGGGCACATTCATCTAATCTCGTGTACAGGTGTCATTAACGAACTTTTCCCGGCCGCAGATTTCGGCGTATGATTACACGATGAAGATCCTTCTTATAGTTGCAACCGCAATGGCCGTAATCCCCGTGATCTTGTCATTCTTCGTGAAGAACATGGTGCTTTCTGATGCGTAAGTAACGTTCTCACTGGATCTGGTACGACTAAGAGCTAAGTTTCTTTATTCACTTAGACACAATGATGTGGAAGGGAAGGATGAGACCGGAAAAATCGTTGACCCTGAAAAGAACTGAGACGATTGTGCCCCATCGTACCATACATAGGGCGTTCTAAGTTCTCCAATCCCCGTTGTACCTCGACTCTCGTTCTTGATTCCATGCTATACTTAGGAATAGCAATGCTCTATTCGGAGAATGTAGTCGTGGTTCTTTTGAAACACCCTGCTGAATATGATCTAGTCCGAATTCTTAGTACTTGTCTGGATGATGCTCCTCAGTAGTACGATGTAACTCTCCAAAGCCCAGTTTTCTTTCCGGAACGTTCTATGCAAATCTCCGACGAACTATACTCACACACAAGTAGCTCGAAAACAAAAACCAATCACCTATGCACTCACTATCTTAGTATCACTATCTTAGTCTCACTTCTTGTGATGGTAAAACCACCGAGATATCGAAGAGATCTGAGGCCAGGGCGCATATATACTGTTGAGTCCGGACTCCGCGACAGTTCCCACTGTACAAGAGAAAAATATTGCTTAATTATGTTCTACATTCATTTCGAAGGTGGCGGGCGAGTGCCCGGGGACCTGGTTGAGATCGACAGGTTTTATTACGGCTCTGGAATTTGGCAACCTAAGTGTCCAGTAAGGGTAACTTACATTTGAGAACGACGAACAAACGGCGTTACGGCAGACCAAAATACCAGACGGTTCCCATGTGCATTTAACGTACGTACCAGCGTACATGGCAGTCATACTCTGTCGGTTTGCTACGTGGTCCCGGCGGGTTGCTGCTGTATATGTGTTGCGAAGCTCGTTTTGGCATATCTAGGCTGCGGATGCAGTATCTTCCGGGAGAAGAGGGTCTCTCCTCATCACCTTTTTCGAATGGTCCTGGCATTGGATGAGCCTTCACGACAGGGTATCGCAACGAGTTTGATGGTGTATCCAGAATTCACATATCTCACGTCTCACGTTACAATCGGACGACCTAGGCTCCCGTACGAACGAAAGAGGACCAGTCGCGACTCGCCAACTGCAAACTAGACGGGCGGAACCCCTGCACGTCAAGATATGTATACACGTCAACGTCGAATACTGAATGGGCCATTCTTTGGCCATTGGACGCACTGCATGAATTGGGATACGAAGTCTTGATTATGATACCGCAAACAAGTTAACGAGAAACCTATTTGAGCATTAGAGCCAGTACAGCAGGTAAAAGGTATGAAACTCTTGCCAGGTGGCTCCAGTGCGCTTGAGTGTCCTATCAACTGAGCCATGATGAGTCTTGAAAGATTGTGCGCACAAAGCGAGTGTCTAATTGTGAAAGTGGATCCAAAAGAACAAAATATCATACACAGTACAGACAGAAGAACATCTCCGGGGGGTATCATACAACAGGATATACAAATTAAACATGATCCAGGTCAGCGCAAAGGCATAGCAATGTTAGACAGCATACGTATTAAGAGGCATCAGCTCAAGCGTCGGCCATGATCTCCTGCCTCATCTCCTCAAATCTGCTCACTTCATTCTCCGCTTTTTCGATGTGTTTCTTGAGTTTATCTTCGCGCGCCTCGAGCCTCTTCTCCATCCCGAGTATCATCATTCGTACTTGCTCGATATGCCCAGCTAGAGCTTGCTGTTGGTTAGCAGCGGTCAACTCGGAAGTGCCTGCCTCATTGGACGAAAGTGGCGTAGTCACTGAAAGGGGTGAAGACGAGAGTGTGTTGGAACGCGAGTGCAGAAACGCAGCTCGGCCCATGGTCGCAGTGCTCGGAGCGCTGGGACCTACTTCCAATGTGGCCTGTTCGACACATAAGTGGAATGCGCCACAAGAGTTGAACCATGATCATTGACATACCTGCCAATTTTCCCCGGCAAGCTTTGCAATCGTACGTTCAAGCACCTTCTCTCGTGCCTTGCTCCTTAACGATATATGTTAGGATCAGGATGAGAACAACATAACTGGAAGGTAAAACCTTTCTAGATCAGTCATAAACCGCTCATTCTCTCGTTGTGTTCCTTGAAGAAGGAGTTCAAGGTCTTTGTACTCTTTCTCGAGAGCATTTACATGTTCTGCAGAAGGTCTCGACAATAACTCTTGCTGCAGGTCTTGCACCTGGTTCCGTAGCTAAGCAATAATATCAGTATCATACTTGAAAGAAACTTCCTCCAGACACATACTTTGTCGCATTCCCTATCTCTATCCAAGAGCTGTCTTCGTAGAACATCTTCATTCGATTCATCGCCCTCTCGCAAGACACCAAGGTCGTCAGATATCAAAGCAAGTGATGGTTTGGCGTGGTGGCGAACAGTCTGTGACCGGCGCTGCATACTTCGATGAGAATGTCAAGATGAGTTTAGATGAAGATTAACAATATTCTTGTCGTTAATGTGACTCTGATACAACCTCCAATGCAGAGGAGTAATTGGTGCAGGTTCAAGTCAAGGGTCTTTCATGCACGCGAACCGCACGCACGAGATCGCGTGGAAGTCACGTGGATCGAATTTTACGCACCTGACACTGTGACAGTGGACTGTGTGACTGTCTGTGACGGTACAGTACAGCAGTGTACAGCTGACACTGGAGACAACTGGAAACTCAGAGTCAGGATGCAGCATTTGTATTGTGCACTTTCAATTCTTTACTAAGATACATCAAATACACAAATCACAAATCTACCCGGGGAAGAGGTACAGTATAAGATAGAAAAACTCTACAAAAAGAAACCAGGTATACAGAACTTAGTACTATTGTTTGCGTATCTCGTGTGTATATATAACGTATATATAACTGAACGAATCTAATAAAGATATATGAGCGATAAGACGGAGATTCACGTACGAATGTTTAATCAGTTCAGAAAATTACATTATGGATTCCGAAATCATGATGCAGAAGCCGGTGGTGCGCCTTTCTTGCCCCTTGGACCCTTTTTCCCGCCAGACTTGGGTGTTCCTTGAGGTTCAGAAGCACCGCTAGCCTCATTTGAGATCTGCGTCTGCGAAACACCTGCGTCTTTGTTAACTCCCTTCGGTTTCCTTTGTCGTTTCTGCACGTTCTTGCTTCCGTTCGCGGACGACCCCTTCTGTCCCGACCCACCACCTCTGCCCTTCTTCAAGTTCGATCCGCCAATATCAGCTGACGTCGAATTAAGCGCCTCCGTTTCCAACCTCACCCTCTCCTCTTCGGCCTGCCACCATTTCAAAAAGTCCTCTTCCTGACGCCTCTCCTGCTCCTCTTGCTGTATTTCTAAAAGCGATCGTTTGTCCTTGCTGTTGCTGACACCTTGTTCTAGCTGTAACTGCTGAATAGCTACGAACGACATCCCGCTTACTACGGTTGGTGGAAGCGGCTCATGAACCGGAGCAGAGACCCAAGCCTTGTTACTGCTACCACTAGAACGAAAGGGAATGATTGTCAAAGTCATTTTCTTACACCAACGTCAGATTATACGTACGAAGTGCGGCGGGGAGTAGACGGACTAGGCTTCGCCACCGGTTGTCGGGAAGGCGTGAAGACCGGACCAAGCGCCGCTGGTCCAACACTCGGTGGCCCGGGAGCTTGCGACCGGGGCGGGGTGGCCGGAGCAGGTGAGGGAAACACCTTTGGCCTCACAGATGCTGCCGCTGGAACACCTGATGATGACAAAGTCTGTGTTTGCGGTTGTACGGCAGGGGTTTTCCATGGCGAGCCGCCAGGTCGAGGAGAGGGACTCGGAGGAGTTGTAGAAGGTGTATTATATACTGACGACAACCTGCGCTGCGATGATGTTTGATGCCGCAATCTCGTGCTACCAAGAGGAAGGCCATCGCTGGGAGATCCACGAGGTGCTATATAAGTGGGAACTGGCGTTCGCTGCGTATCAGAGGCTGCTACGGCTTCTGCCATGACAGCCCTCATATCAACCCTTGAAACGCAGGTGTTACAATACATCCTCTCGTACATTGACAAAGAAACACATACCGAGGGACAGATGATGCTTTCCATGCAGGTGCGGGTGTTGGAGCCGAAGAAGGTATGTTCACCGCATTTGTGAATCGTTCCGACGAACTGATAGATGATGGACCGATATCCACATCATCCATATCGAAGATGTCATCCCCTGTAGCAGCAGAACCGTGACTCAGACCTCTAGCAGTTATCACTGGACTATCGGGAGCCGAAGTCCTTGGAGGAATGGATGGACTGCCCAAAACGTTCTCTCTCTGCTTGCCAAAAGATACGCTTGTCATGTGCGATGGTGATGGAGGTGCGGACATCTTCAGCGCCTGCGAAATCTTCCGTTCTCTGTGTTTCTTTTGCGCGGGGATGACTAGGGCAGGGATATCTTGTTCCTCTAACCAGTCTTTCCATTTCTCCATTGCATCCTTCGTCAATGTCCCATCCCGTACTACACCTGCCTTCTCTTCCTGCTTCTGGCGTATAAAGAGGGATAATTCCTTGATAAGAGGGGTATCGAGCACGTCCAGCATGTGACGTTCGAGAAAGGTTTCCAAATTCTCGGCGATATAGCCTTGAGTAGAGGACACAAGCTGATACGCATGATAATGCGAAGCTTCAGTGAGGATATAGCACGCATTATGGATGTTGAGAAATTTGAGGATGACTTGAGAGGTAAGCAACATGAGAGGAGATAACAATAGCTCGCTCTACACAATGAGTTAGTATGGGGTCGACAAAGGCCATAAATCCAAGGACTAACCGTTACAGCGATAATTTCGAACAAGAACTCCAACACTTCATCCACCGAACTTGCAAACTCTGTACAAAAAACCGTTACTCACGAAATCTGCAAAGAAAACGTGAAACTCGCACCAAGTGATCCAAATAAACCCTCGCACTGCCCATAACACATCCACTTCATCACATATTCCATCGCCCTCCACCTTATATGCTTCAAATCCACTCTTACTAACCCATCACAGTCCTTCTTCTTCCTCTGTTTCGTCCACTCTTCTTCACCCAAGAAATCATCAAAGTAGGTCGATCGCGCGCGCAAGATGCCCGAATACGCTCGCACCTCCCTAGAATCTGCAAGTTCTAGAATGACATCAGGAGACAGAATGCGTGCAGTAGAACTGTGACTCGATGTGGGCCGCTCCTCTCCATTGAACTCCCAGAACAAAGACGCCAAATCTCTCTTGATCGTTCCTTCGACGGGCCTCTTGACCACGCTTTCCATTGCCTTCAAGATCTCTGGAAGCTCAAATATCCTACCGAGCACCTGCAATTCTGACTTGACCTGTGATCCAAGCACAGGCGTGATCACTAGTTGATGATTGATGTTGAGCTTGGCGAGAGGGCCCACAGGTGATAAACCAGAATACACTCGGCGATCCCAGATGGAGACAAGCTCGTCCGTGTAGAGATAGTGCATGAGAATCAAGACACTCAAAGTATGGACGCCAGCAAACTCAAGCCGCTTGCGTGAGTCGGTGCCATCTGTGTACGTCACGACCCGTACTTGAATATCTGGTTCACTTGCGACACGGCTGCGACCACCAGACTCCCGAGCTCCACGTTCCGAAACCTGAATAGGCTCTCGAAGCACTTCAGATGAAGAGGCGCTCGATAGCGCTCTGCGGAGCACTTTGGATCTACCACCCAGTAATACGCTGTGTACAGGGAACTTGAGCCCCTCTGGAGAGCCAAACGGCAATGATGATGCATCAACCAGAATCAAACTTGTCAAGCCTAGAAGTTTTCGTTTCGCCTTCTTGCCGATCGCTGGCGCACCCGAGGGGGTCGCAGACGTGTTGTTGAGCTGTAGAGATATATACACGATCGCATCTGCACCATACGGCAACTTTGCTTCCGACGGATTTTCTGGAATAACATCAGCTGCACCTGCCAACAACCTCCCCATTGCCATACAAAGGTCCTTCAACAGTTCTACATCCTTCACGATCTCTTCATCCCCGTCATCATCATCGCCCTCGTCAGCCTCAGTTTCATGTTTATCAGCACCATTCGATGTTGATCTCTTTCGAGACGCATTCTGAGTTACACCGTTTCTCTCGTCTGGAGTGGCCTCAATGCCTGCATCACCTTTTTCACCAACGGGCAGCGCAGAATCATCCATCCACTCTTGCTCGAGCGGCGACTCGACCTTCCTTTCCCACATCCATGGTCTAATAGCCTTCATATCCTTAACAAGATCCCACCCTTTCGTATCCACCATCCCATCGCTAGCACCGAACACAGGCCATTTCAGATTTCTAACTTCGGCGTCTACTCTCAATGCACCAAATGCTCCCGTGCTGCTCGCGCAAACTCCCACCACTCGCTGCAAATAGGGAATCTTGACGAACTTTCCAGAGGGAATTTTACCACCAAGAGAACCCCTAGAAGTGCTGATTCCACTCTTTCCAAGTGCGGCGTCTACAGAGGATCTTGAACGGACATACACATGGCCAGAGTCCGTACAGATGATGAGAGATCCTTCTACGCCAATGGCCACATCCTGCAAAAAAAGAACATTAGCAAACAAGGTAAAGATGCGGAAATGTTGGACTGAAGAAATACTACCCACCCTCACCGCTCCCACTAGCCCTCTTTTTAAAGCCCAAACTCTCTGAGGCTTAAACAACTTCGCCATCGCTACTCCACCTCCGCCACTTCCACCTGCACCTGCACCTTCAACATCGCCCATATCTGCCGAAGAGCTCGAGGAGGTCCCAAAAGCACCCACAGGCGGAACACCAGGCACCCCAAAGACAAAAAGCTCTCCACGCTCTGATACACATGCAAAGTGTATGTAATTATTTGTGTTTCCGCTACTAGCAGACTCAGATGCAACCATTGCAGAAAGGTTTGATGAATGTGGGTGTGAAGACGATAGGGCCGGGGCGGTAGTTTGAGAAGTTGAAAGTGAACTCATAGAGAACGGCGGCGGGCTCTCATCCGAACAAACAATCTTCACGATCCGAGTTGATTTCAGCGCTTGAGGTGGTCGATAAGGTGTCATCGGGGACGGAAATGTATGAGCCGGGAAACTACATGATGCCATATAAGAACTATGCGTCGCTATTGATGAAAACTTTGAACAACTCACCTAAGTCTACTCACTCGATCTCCCCACACAACTAGTACATCTCCCTTCCATCCTCCACCTGCACCACCAGGTCCACCAAGTAAGCACGCCATCACACTTTCTCCAAGTGCAATCTGCACCACCGGCCTCGTGATCTTCGTCACCTTTCTCGGAACAACCTGAGTTTGCGATCCTGTACCAACCCTCTCATACCCTAATTGACCGCCGTTCAAACCCCACGTATACACGTTTCCTCCACCTGCATCAGTTCCGGGTCCATCCTGCACTCTCACCCAACATGCAGAGGCACCCTTACATGCTGCGACACCCAGCACGAATTCCCTCTTCAATGGGCCGTACACCCTCCTAGGCACCAACTGAATCTGCTCCCCGTTTGATGTTGTAGAGCCCGAACCTGAAGTCCCATTCGAGAACGATATGAATTCTCCCGACTCGTCGAATGCATGAGCTGCTGCAGTAGAACCATCGTCGACTGTGTATCCTAACTGCGCGAAGCGATTCAGTCCCCAAGAGTACACTTCACCATTTTCCGTCACGGCTAGAGTGTGATCCTGGCCTAGAGCAACGGAGGCAACTTTGACACGAGCAGAGGGGGCAAGGGAAGGCTGAGGGCCGTTTCTAGAAGGTGCAGGCTGCGATTGGACTGGACCGGTCCACGAAAGCTGCCTTAGAGCGTACTGTGTATATTGAGTGAGACCCAAACGACCCCCCGAGCCGAACCCGCACAAGGACAGTGTCGAAGATGAAGATGGCGGAGTCAAAAATCTAACATCAGAAATCACGGCAGTGTGTAGTCTGCCCATTTTCACTTGACGGACTCCAACACGAGCAAATCGTTCTTCGACAGACGCATTTTGAGCACGAGATACGTGAGGTCGGGGGACAGGTACTTGATCTGGGAATGTGCGATCGGAGGTGTCACCGTGGCCTAAAGATGCGTTGCTGGCGAATACACTTCATAAGCCAATTTCTTCTAATCGAAGGTATGAATAGTCATCATACCGATTCACGCCCCAAGTAAAAAGCTCTACGTTTTCTGCAAACGCGTAGATAGGCGATACTGTCGAACTAGCTGGAGAGATGGACGGTTCGGGTTTGGTACCTTCGACAGTAGAATTGTAGAGATCGAAAGCAGTATATCCTTCCAGATCCTTGAGTGTTGGGTCTGTATTCGAATGCTGAAGAAGTAAAAGGCTATAAATGAAACATATCGATGAGAGATGTCCGATAATCTAATTTGTATACACGTATACGTACACCACTGCAAGATTACCAGCATACATCGCGCGATGCAAAGCCGTCCATTGCGATTCCCAATCCTGCGAGTTCACATTGATACCCGGGGCTTTCAACAGCATCCTGACATATTCCACACTAGAAGCATCCACACATGCACTCGCAAGATGAAGCACCGTCCTGCCAAAGCCATCCCTCGCATTCACGTCGACCTTTACCTCCTCGTCACGGCTGCTAAACCCACTTTTCGATTTGAACGAACGAGGACTTGTCCCGACGCTCATCCCGGTCGAATCACCGGCGGATGCATTGGCATTAGCGTTAAGCAAGCGTTGAAACGCTTGCTGGTTGCGAAGATGAAAATATGCATGGAGCAAAGTGCCGATACCGCTGGTCATACAGAGAAGGTGGACTCACTGGGAGAACCACGACAATCCGAAAGCTGAAAAGCAGTCGGATAGGTCGTATATGGATTCTCCGCTCGCTGAAGAAAGCTTTGAATTCGAAGCCAAATAGGTTTTGGCTTGAAGTCGAAGCTTGGCTTGTATATCGCCAGAAACCTGTACGAAGACTGAAATAAGGCGAGAAGGTCTTTGAAGAGTTTGAATCAAAGAGGTCGATAGAGTTGAAGTTGAAGCCTTGAGCAGGTATAAGTTAAGATAGAAATAGAGTAGGTGTAGGACGAGTCTTAAGCAGAGATACCGAGCTCTTCGAAACCAGTCATATCGCGTCTGTGTGGCACGTGCGCAGATAAGATAAGATTTTTGCATCGTTGGCTAAAAAGAGTAATACTAACGGTTGAACGTGTCCGACGCTTCCAACATCTGAATCTTAAAATTCTATCTTCTTTGCTTATACGAACGTTTTTACTTCAGCAATCGTGGAGACACCACTAGCCATCGATATGCATCGTTACCGGCTCTGGAGCGACATGGAAGAAAGAGAGCCAAGCATGCCATGTAAAGACGGCAACTACAGCAGCGCATTCTCTACGATGTGAACCTGGGGCCGGACCAAACACTGATAACTTTGCTGATGATGATATATGATACCGACCCAGGAGTCAGATCCGAATTCTCATCGCATGCGAAGACGAAGACGAATTTGCTCGCGTTGACACAGCTGCTATCCTTAATTGACAATCGAAATGTCGAAATGTTACTGGTATGTATACTACTCCGAGCTCAAAATCCCCGACAATATCCCATATTGGATGCGTAGAACCCCCAGATCTATTGTTGGTCAATCCGGAACTACAAAAGAACAATTGAAGATGGGCATAGTGGTGGAGAGGTTGTATCTGATGTACTGGAGGTTGCGTCTCTCCGGTGTCTCTCAAGTTTCAGCAGCTTGGCCGGATCCTAACCATCTATTTACAGATATCAATATTAAGCTAGTAATATCGGTTATAATGGCCAAGCTGCGGCCGTTTTCCGACGTTTCACGGGTCCGTCCTGCTCCTCCTTCGTATGAACAGCACACACTAATGCGGTATACTTATAGAGGTCCTTCGCGCCCCATATTCATTCAGGTGCCAGACGGAGGCCAAAATCAGCGCACTCGCGATCATATCGTATCTCGTCTGTCGCACTAAATGTTTTCAACATGAACTCCCGTCATCGGTGGAGCAGTCCGTGGGCGGTGCGTCGGTTCGATAATTCCGAAATCATGAACCGAACCAACTTGTTGTCAACGAACGAACAAATTCTATATACTACGTAAGTTTTTCACGGAAAACAAGGCGTACTTACGGTGTTTAAAGCTCAATTTATCAGGGGTTCTAACTTCTACCGAGTCTTTTGTTCATCAATACATGGAGAAGAGAGCGTTTACGAAAGGTTTCGCGTACCTGCAAAGGGGTACATCAGATACCCCACAGTTCCCACTATCTGTGAGTACTCGGATCCAAGTGCCAGAGGTGAACACAATGATATTCACCGTCGTGTCAAAGCGTGTCCACGAAAGGCATGATTATGGATTATGACGTCGTCCTTGGCCGGCCGTCGGTATTCTAGCTCACGTTACTGAACACGACTCCACCGTAGCAACTCAGAGCAACTCTCGGGGGGCGGTATCCTTTTCCGACTGTAGATAATTAATTATCAATGATGTGAAATTTCAATTGACTACTTAACCACTTCTGATTCTACAGCAAGGTCTTATCGAGCGGCTTGAAACTTGTCAAGTGCCGCTCACATACAGTTCCAGAGGCCCGCGAGGTCTCGGGTACATACACAAGAGGGCGAGGTCCAAACTGAAGTCACAACGACCCCGCTACCCAGCGCTATTCACCCCTGCACTTATTGTACCACACACGGCACATTCACCGGAGTGACTGCACATGCGTACGATCACAAAAATCGAATTGGAGTCGGCACCCGGCGGGAGTCGCGCGAGTGGGGACAACCCTGATGGTCAACGACCGCCGTCGACTACATACGTCATCCAGACTACTTGTAAGACTTGTCTCTCATATGGCCGATCCTTAGGGGGGAAGTCCTCTGTCGGAACATACCTATCATATCGAAAACTGGAAGTTCAAACTGCGGGTACTATGACTCAGACCGTTGGCCAATATGCGATGGACCATGTAATTACTTACGGAAATCCGAATATTCATCAATGTTGTACATATGGTGATATGGAAGGCACCCGCCGGAGAGACAATCATGAGGGACAATCATGGGCTAGAAGTTGACTATTCTACGCACATATCATTTTTTGGATAACCACTAGGCACCGCCCCGCACCGAGGACGCAGCTCAGCCACCGACCTTGAATCAAGATCGACGCAATCAGTGTATGTATCTGTATCTACGCCACGCAAAGCGTCATCTGATGCCAGTTCCGCGAGGAGAACCCATCTTACGGGCGAGGTATTGCGTGTGTGCTGAGAGTAAGGGATCAACACTCTTGCGAGATCTAGGTTAGTCCAGACTCGGACGGAGGAAACTTTCCTTCCAGTAACCTCAAAGAGATTGCGATATTAATTCCGCTTGTACACCATACCAGCGGGAGGCTCGAATACTTTCTCAGTAAATTCTCGAACAGGCAACACTTCACCATACACATCGATTTTCATCGATGCATGTGTTATGCCAAGAACTGGTTCAAGTGTACTTGCTATTCCAAGTAGAACTGGTTCAGTCCGGATTCCAGCATTACATACAACATCACGACTCTCAAAAACGGAACTATTGGTGCCTCTCTTGAAGATATTAATGAGTCTATCGACCCGTTGAAGCGCTGTAAAGATAATCCACATTATTTTCAAGTCTTCTTTCCTCGAGAACTTGCTTGTATGTACTCAGCAATACCTACAGGCAAAAACGTTTGCGGTAAGTACAATGGCGGATGGGAAAATCAAGGTCACTGTAAAGCCGGGCGGTGGGGCCGGCTCTTGCCGAGTATCCATATCCATTCCCCATTTGGAAGTCCTTACAGCCGTCGAGCCGCCGGCAAACTTGATATGTGGACTGAGAAAAAGTTCGCACTCTTCCTAAGGTGACTCTCTGAAGAAAGGGCACTGTAAATTACAAGCTACTGTGAAAGCTGAAAAACAGAAATTCTCGTGGAGACCTTTGTGGAGACCAGCGCGTTGAATTTGGAAAATCCGTACTGTGGTTCGGCGGGCGGACCGGAGATGTGATATAATATCAATCCATGCAATTGTTGCACCACTTCTAACTTCTCCCACTGGCATCGGTTTCAGCTACTATGAGCGACGACAAAGGAACAGCACACAGATTGAACGCTAAAGTCCGTTACAAGTCTGCGGAAATACAATACAAGATGGAATCACTGCTCAAAGCCAACGAAGGGGGTGCGATAAAACAGCATTGTACAGTTCTTCTCGTTCTGACGTGAGCGTACGTTTAACGCCGTTGTTCTCATCAGATGTTTCAACCGATCCGAGCTGGAGCATTTTAGGCCTTGGCCCTTGGTTCAATAACTTGACAATGGAATGTCAAATAGTGGTGCCGCCGTTAAACGAGGGTACTCCACATCCACGCTTCCAGTTTTAGGAATTGGGACAGAAAGTTTTTACTCCAATCAAGCGAAGGAGCCTGGGTGGGTGAGAGATATATAAACGCCCTAGAAGTGACAGGCCCCTTCCTTACCTTCTTCAAGGTATTACCTATAACGACCCTTGACGCATCATCATGGCGCCTTCAGTAAAAAGTTTTGAAGAGACGACTCCACAGGACACGACTCCTGCAGACTCCACAGTCAATGTTCGCGCAACTATTCGCGATGGCATTCCTACGTATCTAGGCCTATCAGGGGACAAGCTCTTGTCGGCCATAACTGTGACTGCGACCTGCTGTTCGTGCCAGCACCTTTTATTCTCTCTCAAAAGAGCTAATTTTGATTCTTTCCAGCTTTCCTTCTTGTGAGTGATATATGCTATACGCTGCGTCAAGTGCTGTTCTCATCGTACGCTTCAGTTTGGTTATGACCAGGGTGTGGTGAGTGCCAGTCAAATTTCCCCGCATCGCTTAGCAAACTGTCTGATGGCGTCCCACCAACTTTTAGATGTCCGGAATCATTTCAGCACCGCAATTCTATCGAATTTTCCCGGATCTGAACCCCGCAGTATCGGGCTCCTCACATTCATCACTTATGCAAGCTTTCTATACTGCTATCTATGAAATTGGATGTCTCGCCGGTGCAAGTCTGGCCCTTTTCTTCGGTAACAAACTTGGCCGCAGACGATGCATCTTCATTGGTATGATCTTTTGTTCTTCCTCCAGCGTGGTACTTTGTTCTAAATCGACGTTTTTAGGCGCGTGCTTTGTCATTTTGGGGACTATCATTCAGATAACGCCTATTCCGGGGTGAGTTGACCGTCCTATCGTAAATTCATACCGGTGGATTAACCTCTTCCTCCAATCTTCAGTCACAAGGCTGGTCATCAATTCGTCATTGGCCGAATAGTGACTGGCTTTGGTAACGGTACGTTCACCCTCTTTTCATACATCTTTCACATGTTGAACGAGCAATCTGTCATGTCTAGGCCTCAACACGGCTACTGTACCTAGTTGGCAGGCCGAGTGTTCGGGGGCAAAGAACCGTGGTCTTCACATCTGTATCGAAGCGTCCATGATCGCTACCGGTACAGTCGTCGCCTATTGGATTGGTAAGAAAACTCTCCTCGCGATTCTCGTACCTGACCAACCCCACAAACTAGACTTTGGTCTTTCCTTTGTGGACAGCTCCGTATCATGGCGTGTACCCATTGGTTTGCAGATCATCTTCGCTGTCGTCGTCCTCATTGGTATTTGGCATCTTCCCGAGTCACCTCGTTACTTGCTTTCCACTGGTCAGTATGAAGAGGGCGAGCATGTCGTAGCTGCACTTGCTTCCCTACCAGTGAATGACCCAGAGACCCAGCTCCAGAAGCGTATCATCATCGAAGCTTTGCAGAGTGTTGGAGACTTGAAAATCAAACATGTTCTTACTGGCGGTCCTTCGCAGCATCTGCGACGTACATTGATTGGAGCCTCGTCGCAACTGTTCCAACAGATCGGAGGATGCAATGCTGTCATTTACTTTGCGTGAGATTTCGTTTTCGCATCAGAAAATATTGTAGGTGACTAACTGGGTGTTATCTAGTCCAGTCATCTACGAAAATTACATTGGTCTTGAACGTCGTCTGGCTCTTATCTTGGGAGGAGTCAACTCGACAGTGTATGCCCTCTCAGCATTCGGCTCGTACCCTATGATTGAACGGCTTGGTCGTCGCAAGATGTTTTTGTGGGGCACCGCCGGTCAGGCATTTGCGATGGTACGTATATCAAATTGCATCAGGTGGTGCATGATTGCTTGACATCTACGTAGTTCCTCGCCTCGTTCTGTCTCATTCCCTATGACCTAAAAGGCGAAACCAACAGTCCGGCTGTGAAGGGTGCCGTCGTTGGTCTATTCTTGTTCCTGATTTCCTTCGGATGGTACGTATCCCGGTATCAAGATGATTCTATTCTTCATTATTAAATTGTCGTGTTTCTTGTAGCACATGGCTCGAGCTCCCCTGGCTTCTGCCCGCAGAGATCAATCCCAACGCGATCCGCACGAACGCCAACGCAATCTCAACTCAGACGAACTGGATCTGGAATTTCGCCGTCGTCATGTGGACACCAGTCATGTTGAATTCCATCCACGGCTTTGGTACCTTCCTCTTTTTCGGTATTGTCAACCTATGCTTTTTCCCGTTCATCTACTTCTTCTATGTCGAGACGAAAGGTCGCACTCTTGAGGAGATCGATATCATTTTCGCCAAGGCGTACACTACCAAGCAGTGGTACGTTAAAGTCGGCCACGAGTTGCCATCTCTCTCCGAAGAGGAGATTGAGAGGCAGGCAGTTGAGTTCGGGCTTGCGTCTGACGAGGAGAAGGCTGCGCATGCTTTTGCTCATCCTCCGTCAGTACGGGAGGACCAGGGAGAAGAGAAGTCGAATTGAAGGCAGTGAATTCTGCTTTCATTCGCTCGATATAGTCGTCTTCCTGTGCTGGTTAGGGCCCCTCCAGTTTTGTTGGTGGAGGGTGGCTAACGACACAACTACTCCAATGCTCAGCCTGCTCCCTTATCCCCTCCAACACATTGATTTTCTACTCGACTGCATTGATTATACCTCTTCATCAAACGCTGCCGTGGGGATATATATTTTCAAATCCTTAACACGGTAGCAAGGGAGCAGGACTCGGGAAGGGTGACGGTGCGAGTAAATTCTCCTTCACACTTCCCCAGTGTGGCCGAGTAGTCTCGCGTTTAGCCCAATTCGAGAAATGACGTGGAGTAGACACAAGACTTGTCACAGGGCAAGGCTTGCGTCGGAAGAAGGAAAAATTTGCGCGAGTGAAGTAGCACTTGAAATGAAGAAAGCTAGTGACTCTAGTATGTATTATTTATTGTTTCCCTTTCATCTTTTCCCCCCTTCCCCCTATCCCCCAATGCCAATGTATCATGTTTCCTGTTTATGTATCGTCACATCCTGTAGAAGCTCACCTAGTAGTAGACTTCTCGTCTTGTCCTTTTTTTTCGCTTTCCTTCTTCAACGATACCGTGATGCTATGCATATACTTATTAATTAGTGTGTACATACGTGCGGCTGCTTTTTGATGACTGACATACGAAGTACTCTCAGTACTTAGTAGAATTGTAGATGTATAGAAGATGCTCATGACTTGATGGTACAAATTACGCGTAGTGATACCCAGTCTTGACTAGGACTCTTTAAGCTAAGCTTCAGTGTCAATAAATCCTTCGCGATCGATTTAGTGAAATCGTGGTTCTGGCGAGTTTCGCGGACTGTACCCGCACTGAACATGATTCGATGTGTCGCTCCTGACACAAAACCTCAAACCGATCGAATACGCGAACATTTTCTCCGCTGATTGGTGTCTCATTGTCAAATATAGGCACCTCAATAACCAAAACTTATCGAGACAGAGCAACGAAGCCAGTAGGTACACGCCACTAATTAAATAACATGAACTCAATTTCTTGCCAGCGATCTTCATTTATTGATGACTCGAGGCCTCGGGATGTTTATGATAAGAGTATTACTGGGAAATAATATTGGAAGCAAATAGAGTGAATAATGAATCGGTGCTTATAGGTAACGTATATAAATGATATATCCACATACAAGGTTACTCGGACTACAAGCTACAAAGTCCCGAGACCGAGAAGAACTAGCTACAGCAGAGAACAGCATACAAGTACGTACTGCCGTAGGGCTTGAACTGCAAAGGCCCACATAAAAGTCGTCGTCTGCCTTCGATTCTTCGTAGGCGCTCCGACCAAATTGCTACAGAGTCAAACTTTTCAAGAAGATCATGCGACATGATTGCGTTGTCGACGTCTCACGTCGATAGCGAGTAAACCGCTTGGGTCAAATTTAGCATGAACGCCAGACATATCAATATCGTGGGGAGGGAAGCTAATAAGCCATTCATAATGACCTAGGGCCCGAAGGGATTCGTCAATCACTTCGTGGAACAAATGGAAAACATGGGACCTACAATCATTCTCCATATGCCATGCATCTGCAATCACTTTCAGCTTGTCACCCTTTAACGCAGAGAGCGTCACCATCTCGTGTTTGATGGCGTTTGGAAGCTGGACGCGAATCGTGTACTTCGTTGGAGTTGATTGGATATTCAAAGGAGGTGAATTGTCAAGCGGAGCAGACCTTCGCTCGCGTTGCATCGGAGAAAACTCATCCGACGCGGAAGCGGAAGAACCCAGCCGTTGAGAACATACGTCAAGTTGCGGTAAAATGACCATAGAGGGCGAAAAAGGAGTGGAAGGTGTAGAACCAGACGTATGATTACTACTATTAGTAGAAGAAGAACTCGAAGGTGGCGAAAACGAGCCTGAGTCGAATGTTGTCCTCGAAGCACTCCTAGGCAGTTTTATAACGTGAACGCCAGCAGGTAGACAGGTTGTAACGGATAGCTGAGGGCGTTGAGGAGGGGTAGTAGACGACGTCATGACTGTGCTTTGTGCCCCAACCCCTGGGTGCGGACTTCAGGAGGCCTTATTATACGTTTCTCCAGCTGCTTCGTATACCTCTATTTGCCATGAGCATGCAAGACGTAGATAATCTTGTGGCATTCTAAAGCTCGTATTCTGGGGGTCGAGCGTGCACACGGCGCTGATGGGGTCCATAGGCGAGCAGTGAAGATGCCGTTCTGCGAAGTACTTCACGGGATGCCACTGTTGCAACTGTTCCCTGGCGGCGTGTTAGCTCACATGATTGAAGGAATCTAACACATTTATGTCGTGGCCGATCACAAAAAGGAATTCCGAACCCTAGGAAAGACCAATAACTTTGAGATTTTGAGATCAAGACCTTAGAATTCTCAGCTAGCTCGGGGGGAAGTGAAGCCTCGGAGAACGGTAATGAATTTGACGCTCTTTGCGCAGCAGATATTGCAGAGGTTGTATCTGTTCCAGTGGTAACACTCCTACAGAAGGAGTCGCTACTCTGGTACATGAGTCCGGCGCATGAGGATGTCTAAAGCAATTAAATGGCATCACTGTCCTATATGAATTCAATTTGCAAAAAAAATACCTATATAATAAGCTAGACTGGCCAGGGAGAGAAACTCGTCGTAGCTCGTCGTGTCGCGGTTCCGCTTAGAGTAAGCCTGAGAATCGAAAGCTTGAAGCCGAGCAATTCCCACTGTCCCATGCCGGTCCATGCCAACGTTCGTTCAAGATCCTGATGTCTTCAAAGTTATACGAGCTATATGCGTGTATGAACGACCACGAAGAGGAAGAGGAAAGGTCCCGACATTGATCGTTGATGGACCTGCCAGTTGAACCATGCAGCGTCTCCCAAAAACTGTTGGCTATCCTGCTTCTCTATTCACCACCACCTTCTGTCTGCTAGCTGGTTATGAAGGACCTCATTTCAAGAACGCTAATACTTTCTACAACGCTCTTTATCTATTCTTTTGCTGGTACAACGGGACCTACAGGATCTTGTTCGACAGACCATAACCATCTCGACTCATTCACTCACAAGTTCGTATCTGATTGCTCCGATCAAACCTATTGCTCTGGGCCTCAAAATGGAACCTGCGTAGCAAGAACATGTCGGCGAGACGAATTCCCTTTCGGATATTCTCCAATCGATATCCTTCCCCCTCTGTGTCCTCAAGGTTCCTTCTGTCCAGACGAAGGCGACGGATGTAGACTTCAAGTTGATGTTGGTGAAGCCTGTCAGATGAACAGAGACGAACAATGCGCCCCTGCAGCCGATTGGCGAGTATTCACGAGTACTGAGAATTATTTCGGTTCGATATGCTTGCGGTCAGTGTGCATGTAAGCCGGCATTTTATTTGTCTCTCTGTCACGTTGACTCCTCGTGTTTTCAGGTATGCAAACGCGACTCTTGGATCGCAATGCGTCATCGACAATACTACATACATCGAGGTCGGACCGGATGGCCAGCAAATTACCACTATCATCACGAGAGACAACTGTCGTTCACCTCAGTACTATTGTGGCCAGACCAGTACTCTTTGCGAAGCGACAAAATCGTTAGGATCTTCTTGCCAGACCAGTCAAGAATGCGAGCAGGTAAGCTCGGATCCCGTGGCTTTATCGATTTTTCTTCACTGGATTCTTGAAGCGTAACTGTGCACAAGGTGTTTGTGTGGAGGCCCCGGAGACACCGCTTCGAGTAGCCCCATGGCAGTACGCTATCACCGCGTTGTGCATTATAGGAGGTGCGCTTCCGCATGTCTCGAGTTGAGATCCTTGTCGTTCAGTAGGAAGCTATAGCTATGATCGCTACGTGCATCCTCTTGACTTTGATACATAAGCGCCATCGACTTCAGCATTACAAGGAATTACGAGAGTATTATTTCGAACAACTCAGGTGAGCTTTCGTTTCTTTTATAGCTGTCGTTCATGTGGTGACGGTCTCTGCAGCTTGAGGAGATCGATCATCGCTTTGCATTCCGCAGCGGCGACGGCTGACCACGAGTTTGAAAGCAAGCTGAAGTGATGCTCATCAGTCATGTGAGGATCAAACTGTGTAGAGCAATAAATCTGATGCCGACGCAGCATTGTTCGAGACAGTTCTTGCGATTAGTTAACAGTACTGTCTGCGGTAGTTTTCTGACAAAAGAATTATGAAAGCTAACTAGGCATCATTATTATCCTGAGGAATATATCTTCACTTCATGTCTGGGCTCGCTAAGCCATAGAAGTCGCGTTTCTCAGTAATCCAGAAATTGAGCCCTGGCGTGGATTCCGACGCGTCTGTCACATCATGTGACCGTGACATCTAGTCACATCGTTACATTCTTCACTCTGACACAGACTGACATACAACGGCCACTATACACGCCATCATGGATTAACGTCAACTGGTGAGCTAAAGTTTCTTGAAATCATGTCTGTAAGCGCGAACTCTGAACTTGGATAGATCGATAAACCCAACAATTCCACTTGAGCCTGATTTGTCGCCAACTTCTTGGGAAAGTTAAATCCTTTTTCTCGAAAAAATTTCAACCAAGACCGAAAACTAACCTTCGGCATGTGGAGCTTTCTCTTGGTATTTCTCCACCTCGATCGCCTCACGACACGGGAGGAGTCGCTATCAATATTTTCCGCCTAGTTTGACACCTCAAGGTCGTTGGCAGATTCATTCTCACCGCAACCTTCCCTTGTTTGCGCAATGCCCTGATGGTAAGCTCCTACAGCTTGACTTTCTTGGAGAATTTAATGCTTGATCCATGATCGGACGCGATTAATCCCACCTGGTCTTCAAGTTTTGGCTGACAGTTTTGGCGTTCCCAGGAGGCAGTACGCCTAAAAGGCTTCAGAGATGGCGCGTATAAAATTATCCTTGGGGTTGCAGAATGGGGGAACAGACGCAAATTTTTCGTGTCCCGGACCGTGCAAAAGCATTGAAGCCGAACTCGACAAGGACCCTTAATCGATTCCCCCGGCACTTCCGAGCACGATTTGAGCGATGGCTACGATATATGGCGAAGTTCTCGGTGGCTGTCTCGGCTTCCATCACCATACTGTCTGCTCCGTCTCAGTCTGGAGTCTGTGCGAACATCCAAGTGTTTTCCGATTCTGCTTAGCAGCAGCTTCTGATCCCGTCTATGTAAAACACATCCGTTCTGACAGAGGGGATACAGCAATGGCAGCCGAGCAAAGAATCTTGACGATACAGGAAGCTGGCAGGGTTAACGTATTCAATTTGTATTTTATTCTCCGCTCAGGTTGCAGTGCGTGTACAATTTTTGCGTGGGTCCAACGCCTTCTTCTTGTATCAAGATCCATCCTCTGACGGGTTGTTCACATTACGCAGAATGTATCGGCCCTCCGTATGCAAGTCTGAATCGAGTCCGTGGACAAAGCATTTTAGTCAGCGTTGAGTTTGGAGGGCGTAGTGAGTTCTCTGGAGACCCATGCTTTCTGGTAACCTCTTCTAACCCTGTAATTTAGAAGATCTACTTCTGTATGAAGTATCCCCAGCGTGGTTCATGTCGTCATGTTGCTTCGTCTTTTTCATGGGTTCGCAATGCAGAGTCTCTTCTTCATTTTAGGGTTGATCTAACCGCTGTATAACATGGCTGGTGCCTTTTGGCATAGTCGAATGTCATGCATGGCTTGAAAAAGACCAGACGGCGAACACGATTGGTTCAAATTAATCATCGGCGAACATTAATGAGCTGTACTATACTGTGAATGGAATTCGTCTTGCTATAGCAAATAGACCAAGAAGTTAAGCACGAACAGAACCTTCCACACCCTCGGCTTTTTCACGCGCTATAGTCTATGAAACTTTGGATCAAGCTTCGAAGCGCAACGTTTCGCAGCGATTTCAAGCTATGGGGCGGAGTTTACAGGGGACGTATTTGATTTTCCGCGTCCAAGCGCAGAAGACCCTCTCAAGCTCTCCGTTCCCCTGAACGTGTATTGGTACCTGCTAATTGCTCGATGTCATTGTTAGCCCCCTGGCGCGGCGGCGTGTCGAACGTTTGACCCTCATGCTCATGACTGTTTTCTTGCGGTCTGCCGAGCTTCAAGCCAGCTTGCCCAGCGTACCGTTCATCTGAGTCCGTATCGATCATCCCTCAGGCATCAGGATCCGCTATTTAAATCAGCCTCTACTGTCTGTCGTTTCTCAACTTTAATTGATGAACTTCTGGGCCAGGGACTCCTTCCTCGGGCGGAAATGCAGCGAGGATAAAAAGATAGAAAGCTTCGATTTATATTCTATGACTTTAAAACTACACTCTTTTGTGAGTGCTGAGGTTTTGAAGCATGAAGCTTGAAGTCCGTGCTCTTGACGAAATATTTGCCTGTAACAATGGCCTCAAGTAGCGCCGGCATCCAACCGGCAGGCAACTGATGTGTGATTTTTCGGGCTTCTTCAACTTCTCCTGGTACTTCCTGAGTGAAGTCCAATCTCTCGAATCTCAATGACTCAAATCTTTGAGCTTTCAGCTAATATTTCGAACTCGAATACTCATTTGAACATGAAGACTATTAAAATTATTGCTGGACGATTGTTTAATCCACAAACACTGGAATTACACTCATCTCAGGCCATCACTGTTGCCCAGGACACTGGCATGATACTTAATGTTGAACCCATCAGCCTAGAAGATATTGGAGCTCTTGAGCGGGAATCCCCGGAAGAACAAGATCGTGTCATTGACCTGAGGCATCTGACCGTTTTACCAGGCTTCGTTGATGTCCATGTACACTGTAAGTCCACTTCGATGCCTCTTTGAATGATACCGACACCCCAGTAACAGTCTTTCTTCATTCATATGCCGAAACATCGTGGAATGATCAAACTACTAAAGAAAGCCTTGTAGAGCGGACGGTACGGGCCACTGTTCATGCCAGGAAGACATTAAGGGCGGGCTTCACGACTGTGAGGTAGAGACATTCTAATCCTGCCGTATTTCTTGGGTCATCGTTTCTTAGGGACTTGGGTACGGAAGGAGCTGATGACGCAGACATTGCGCTGAGGAAGTGTCTATCGGGTCCTGATGCTCTCATTCCCGGTCCGAGATATTTCTGTGCGAATCGAGCGATTGTGTCCACTGGCAGTTATGGTGAGTTTTGGCCACCGGTGCTCTTGCACGATCAGTAATTTTTACTACAGGTCCCAAAAGTTCACTTCGACTCAATGCAGAGGGTGTTGAGGGTGTCACAGGCGCGGAAGTGGCGGACGGTGTTGAGGGTTGCATTCAGGCAACTAGACGCCAGATTGGTGCAGGAGCCGACTGGATCAAGGTGATATCTGTCACAATCCAGCCGTGCTATATCCTGAACGCTTGATTGCTAGATCTATGCAGGTATGTTACGCGATATCCGTATCAACTTCGGGAGTCATTCACCATATTATCTAGACTATCGAGTCAGATCACGTATGTCGGATGTTTCTTCCCGTGTTGCAGCTCAGGCTATACCGACGTTCAACACTAATGAGCTATCCGCAATGATTGACACCGCTCACAAGTGCGGCGTCAAAGTCGCCGCGCATGCATCCTCTCACACTGCCATTTGCAATCTACTGACCTTGGGCGTGGATACAATTGAGCATGGCGTAGACAACGTTCCTCATGGCAACGACTTACTCTGGACACTTGCAGTGTCTGAGACTATTTGGGTCCCTACTCTCGCCGTCTATTATAAACTAATGAAATTCGCTTCGGGCAAGGATGCTGGCCTTAATGCAAGGTGGGATAATGCATGTAGCATGTTCAAGAAGGCGCTTGAATTGGGTATGGACAACATCGCCTGCGGTGGGGATACAGGCGCTTTCTCGCACGGGGAAAACACTTTGGAGATGAAATTAATGGTCAGGCTTGGAGCAGATTGGAGAAAAGTGTTGAAGTGGGCTACACTGGGAGGGTGGGAGTGTATCCGACCAATTGATTGGGAGAAGGCAGTGAAGGCGGGTGCCACTGGTGACAACGACGTTAGGTTTGGTTGCGCTCGGGCTGGATGGGCGGCTGATTTAATTGCTGTTGAGGGAGATTTGGAAAACGACTTCGAGGGCACAGTCGATCGGGTCAAGTTTGTCATGAAGAGAGGTAAGATATATAAACGAGACGGGAAAGAGATACCTGCGTAGCATTCAGTATTCATTGTACTCAGTATAGCTTTTATGTAACTTACAGGATCTTCGTAAGTATGTGTATGTATGTGAGTTCAGAGTTGACATTGAAGAGACGCTGTTTTCTATAATACTCTCACGGCTCTCTGTACACAACAGTCATCGATGACCTTTATCCGAGGATTTTTTAATTCAAAGCACAGCTGCTTCATACAAATCTCAGGTCTGACGAATTCCAAAAGAAACTACGAAGAGCTGAATAACAACCAGTGGAAAATGAATGTTAATCTTCTGACGGCTTTCCGGGCTGCGGGCTTCAGCGCCAACGTTCAGTCCTTCTGCTTTGGATTTCTGCCGTTGCTGGACTCAAGTTTGCTCTTGAGTTCAAAATCCTAGGAGAACGCAGTCGCTACTAGTGGCTGGTGAGTTTATGATCCGTTCAACCTACAGATTTCTGATATACCTCCTAAGGTATGGCATGGCAATGTGAGAGCGGTAACAACCAAAAGCCGAATGTACTCAGTCGAAAATGGGTTCTTCAGACAAAGAACTGTCCCCTGCCTCTTCAAGAGCGGCGCCTATCACACTTGCGGCAGCAAGATTGCTTTGAGAGCAACAAGAGAAATCCCCATCATTTATCCCGAATGCCGCTTTAACGAACATTTCACTATGTAACGTTCTTGTACCACATCCCGCGGGTTTCAGATAGAGTACTCGAGCACAGAAGCCCCATCTGACAGTCAGCGCGTTGAAGAGTATAGCAGAGTATAGCTTTGTTGCGACTGTCGGCTTACGTCAGTAACAAATTTGGCTGCTTTACGCAGCTTAGGCTCCCCTTCTCTCCCGCGCCGGACATAGGACAGTATCGACGTATCATGATCCTTGCTTAGTACGTTCAGATGAACACGAGATTCAATTTATCAATTTCCAGGTCGTCCAGGACGTTCTCTTCAGTGCTGGAAGGCACTGGTTGGCGCAATAAAAATAGTCATGCCAATCTCTTCGTCAAGCCGCCGCTGCCACCTTTCTCAGGTATGATTCCTCGCGTACATCCAGGCTGCCGAGTATTTGACCCCTGTTCGCAAACTCTTAAGGTCGATTAATGAAAACCTGCGGCAAAAGGCCCTACGAAACTCACCAAGGCAACTGCACAGTGTGTCGCATGTGACTAATTACTATTCTTGCAAGTTGTGGTAACCTGTTGTTTTCACAGCAGTATGTGCTAACCCGACTTGGATTTCAGTGACAGAATACGAATAGGATGACGAGCATGTCATCAAGCCCGCGGATATAAATTGACTCGAAAACAGTACGCATCTAATTATAATAGTACTCTGCGTTTGTAATACTAACTCCTGTTGCATTTCAGGTGGACTGCGACCGCCAAGAGCTGCACCGCGTATCTCTCAAGCTGGAAAAAAGGATGATTACTATCAGATGCAGCAGTTCTCTCGTGGATAACTTGTTTTTCAATTTCATTGGATCATTCGTCCTGTGTTTGAGTGGCGTTGCGTTAATGAAAGTGGAACGGTATAAGAAAACGAGCAACTAACAGAAATTGTCATCGAAATACCTCTGTCGCGCTCTTTCTCTCGCTGTGTCATTCTTTGCTGCTCATTATGACGCGTCTTTCACTCCCTTCACTGTTCTTTGTGATACAACTCACAACTATCGTTCACGGGGTCGAAGTGATCACTAACTCCGGCGACCTTTACATAGTGAACAAGGTACTCGCACCTGATGGATTCCAACGCGAGTGAGTGCATCAGCATACAGGAGAGTTTCTTAATTGAATCGTGTATCCCGACAGTACAATAATCCCTGGTGCAACAGCAGATTCTGCAACCATGCCTGGGCCTCTCATTAGGGGTAACAAGGTCTTTCCCTTCGCTTGACTCCAGGTGTGCACAGACTCAATGTCGAGCAATTTAGGGAGACAAATTTAGCATCAATGTCATCGATGCTTTGCATGATTCAACGATGAATCAGACTACGAGTGTTGTGAGTCAACTACTTGACAGCTCATACACATAGGCTGATCCTAGCTTTTCAATAGCATTGGCATGGGATTTTTCAAGAGCATACTAATTGGGCCGACGGGCCGAATTTTGTAACTCAATGCCCTATTGCGCCGAATAACTCTTTCTTGTATGACTTCACAATACCTGATCAAGCTGGGACATTCTGGTACCATTCTCACGAATCGGTGCAGTACTGCGATGGCTTGCGCGGGCCCTTGGTCGTCTATGATCCCCAAGACCCTTTAGCTCACCTGTATGATGTTGACGATGGTTTGTCTTTCCGTAAAGTGTTAGGAATCTTAAATTAATCGTTGTATTCACAGAGACAACTATCATTACAATTGCCGACTGGTTAAGCGCTTCTTTACCTACCTATTTGTGGTGCTGAAATCGCCACAGGTACCATCTTACAGGACTAGAAGTACTCGCGGCCCAGATCGCGACCGAAACCGGTGCCTTGTCCAACGCTACGTTGATCAATGGTCTAGGGCGAAATCCTCAAAATGTATGTATATCTTTCTTCATGCTACAGACGCTCTTCTTAATTTGTGACAATGTGCAGTCCACTGCACCGCTTGCTGTCATCAATGTGGAGTATGGAAAGCGTTATCGATTTCGCCTGATTTCAATGGCTTGCGATCCAAACTATCAGTTTTCAATTGACGGCCATAACATGACTGTAATTGAGGCTGACGGTATTAGCACAGAACCTGTTACAGTCAACTCTCTCACCATTTATGCTGCGCAGAGGTACTCGTTCGTGCTTAATGCGACCCAGCCCGTAAATAACTATTGGGTACGAGCACTTCCGAACCCCCAACTGGCAAATGCACCAGCAGGGCCTTTCACCAACGGAATCAACTCTGCCATCCTTAGGTATACAGGTGAGTAATATAGACGATTCGATATCTGATTGTTACTGATAGCTTTCAAAGGTGCAGCGGCAGAAGAACCGACTACTACACAAGCGCCCCAGTCAGTCAACCTTACGGAATCCCTCCTTCATCCTCTTCAGAACCCGGGCGCACCAGGAGAGCCTTTCCAAGGCGGCGCTGATATGGTCATCAATATGACCTTAGGGTTTGATAGTCAGACCGCGCAATTCCTTGTCAACAACGTTCCTTTCGTCGCTCCTACTGTGCCAGTTTTGCTTCAGATCCTGAGTGGAACAAAGAACGCTCAGGACTTGCTCCCTGCTGGTAGTGTGTACTCATTGCCCAAGAATAAGACAATAGAAATAAATTTCAGTAATGGGAACGCTGTTGGGGGCCCCCATCCATTCCATCTGCACGGGGTATGAGATCAATTACGTCCTTTCTGTTTTTGTCTTTCTTACATGTCATATCTAGCACGCTTTCGATGTCGTCAAAAGCTTTGACAGTGACACTTTCAACTTCAAGAACCCTGTACGTACTTGGAGCACATCTTTACAGATTTATGAAATTGACGGTGGATTAAATGATGTCTAGGTTCGTCGAGACACAACGCCAGTGGCTAACGGGAGCTTGACTACAATTCGATTCACCACGAACAATCCGGGTCCGTGGTTCCTGCATTGGTGAGTTCATATCTCATCACGAAACAGTCGTCCGCTAACACGGATATGTGTTATAGTCATGTCGACTTCCATCTTGCATCGTAAGTTCTCCCCTTCGATGAGCCCCCGTCATGAACTCAAATAGAATACATTTACGCCACAGAGGCCTTGCAGTTGTGATGGTTGAAGATCTTCCAGACATACAAGCAGCTAACCCTGTTCCAGGTAAGAATCAATTAACAATGATTTTGTGCGCGACTGATGCAGGTCACCTCAGCCGAGTGGAATAATCTCTGTCCTGAATACAACGCTCTAACTCCTTCCCAGCTTTGAGGAAGCATAGCATAGTCTTTCGTTTTTTTCGGACGTATTCTCCTCAGACTCTGCCAGTGCCTCGCTTTAAACCTTCCTCACAGTGTCCTTCAAGAGCAAATTTGCACTCTTTCAACTATTTATTTTCCCAGACCCGATTAAACCCTTACTAGGCCTTAAGGCCTTACTCTCTATCTCCAGTTTAATTTCATGGAGCCCTAATTATGTACTTATTGACTATTGACACTGTAACATTGCGGACAATATCACTTGATGTTGTTTCCTGTGCCTGCGTCTGCCTGTGAATGTTCGCGAGAGTCGACATATATATACACTCGGCAGCTCCGAGAGAACTAAGCGTTCATGCAGAGGCTTAAACTGAAGGCCCGAGCGCCAAACAAAAGGGTCTGACTTTTCGCCCTGAAATTTGCTATCCATGATCTCTCTTACCACCGGTTTCAATCACCTAATGGAATATATCTAAGGTGCCTGTGAGAGTTTGAATCAGCCCCAAGTACAGAAGCAGAGACTGCAGAGCGCCTGAGCTTTGATTATTCACACGATCTGACTTGCTTCGTCAATGGAATACCACCATATCATCCTCACATAACATTAGGTTCTCAAGGCCTCGACGTCAACACTGACAGCGGCAATGACTCGTTCAATGGTATCTTGATATAGGCAAGCCTCTTGCATGTTGATCCAATGGCAGCAGAAAAGTAGGGTTGTCGGATCCAAACTTCAAAACCTCAAGCAATACTTGTTGCTCCAATTTTCAAGGAGCTATATATGCGAGCTACATGGGGCAAGACACGACGATACAGATTCGCTATGACACTGATCTGACTCGAGATACGTCCTGTCTTGTGGCTGCTCGACAGGAAAGTCGCCCATCACTGCTTTGACATGCGAAGATATCCTCAAATGAACGCCTGAACGGGGACATCGAGGACAGGTTTACCGTACTACAGCCTGTGGCTCTCACTGCTTTCCTTCTTGAGTAGGCTTAATGGGCGAGATCTTGGTAGGTTCGTGCATTCACCAGTTATTGATGTATTAAATTATCTGACTCTTTACGCTCCTAGACGGTCATATGCACCGGCGCTTGTGGGCCTCGAAACAAGTTACAGCTACCATCACACTGCATCACAAGTAATGACAGCTTGGAATACAGCAGTTGCAGTCTTGGCGGATATTGTATCCCGACGTCGGCGAGCGGGTTAACTTGCCGTGGTCGCGAATTGGGGAATTGGGGAGTCGAACCGATGATATAAGATTATTATCCAGCGCACCTGTGGCACACAGCTTACACCTTTTAGAAGGATCAGTGTTCCAAGTGTTAGAGAAGTGCCTAGAACGATGCAACACGATTTTCGCCGATGCTCATTTGAAAGAGATGGCCACTACGGGTGCATTGCTATCTGTTGTACGCCCTCACGCTCCGCCTTCAACATGAAACACAAACTGGCCCGAGAGTCCGCCTACAACTTCTCTTAGTGTCATTTCTATTCGACAGTACCGGGCACTAATTAATTACACAAACTAGGCCCGCCGCGATATCCAGCCATTCTCCCAGAATCGACTCATCCCTGCCATGACATTAACACAGGCTTTGATTGGCATCGGTAATGCCAGATTTAGCACCTTTCTTTGTCCCTTGCTGTTCGTTATTGAGTTCAAAGCAAAGTGCAAACCTATAAAACCTCGAGTTTCAAGAGAGATACCTTCAGTAGGCCTTTCTGGTCAATCATCTCCTGTTCTCTGATTATGCGTCTCTCTTTTGTTTCTCTTGCTCTCCACTTAACCTATGTTGCCTACGGCGTCGAAGTCATTTCCAGGTCTGGAAATCTTCAAATTGTCAACAAGAAACTCTCGCCCGACGGCTTCGAAAGAAGGTATGTCGATCATTTAAAAGTGCCAACATCTTCTATTAAAGCGTCTGCCCGCGTAGCACGGTCGTCGCTGGCGCGAGTGCTGCCACCGCGAATTTCCCCGGACCTCTGATCAAGGGCAACAAGGTTGGAGCACATTTAATTGCTTTTAGTTTCAACCAGCTCTAACGCTAAGTGGCATTTCAGGGAGACACATTCAACCTCAATGTCATTGATTCCCTGAACGATCCCACTATGAATCAAACTACTAGTATCGTGAGCATATTGTAACGCTCAACAAGTAGTCTCTCATTCTAAAGTTACTGTATTCAGCATTGGCACGGGCTCTTTCAAGAACATACTAACTGGGCGGACGGTCCAAGCATGGTCACGCAATGCCCTATCGCTCCAGGCCACTCGTTCTTGTACACATTTAATGTCCCTGATCAAGCTGGCACGTTTTGGTATCACTCTCACTTGGGTGCTCAATATTGCGACGGTTTACGTGGACCTCTTGTTGTCTACGATCCATTTGATCCTCTAGCTTATCTGTATGATGTTGACAACGGTACGTGTGATCAATGTTCTCCTCAGTATCCTGGAGACTAATAGTTACACGTCAGAGAGTACTATAATTACTCTTGCAGACTGGTGCGTTTAATTGTTTACGTTTACGAAAGGATATTCTCGTGGCTTACAAGATTACATCATGCAGGTATCACCCTACGAGCTTGCAAATTCTCGCCTCGCCTGTTCCCCCGACATCTAATGCCACACTCATCAACGGAAAAGGTCGCTATCCTGAAAATGTGACTGCACGTTTTGCATTCGTACGTCTGATTAGAGACTGACATCGAGATCTATCTTGGATTGTAGCCCACCGCCCCTCTCGCTGTCATCAACGTCCAACACGGAAAGCGTTACCGATTCCGCTTGATATCTATGTCCTGTGATCCTGCTTATACGTTCTCCATTGACGGTCACAACTTGACGATCATTGAGACTGACGGCATTGCCACCACACCGGTTACTGTCAACTCCATCCCGGTATTCGCCGCTCAACGATACTCCTTCGTACTCAATGCCAATCAGCCTGTCGGAAATTACTGGATGCGCGCGCTCCCTTCTGTTCAACTGGTGAATGCCCAAGGACCTTTCGCTGGTGGCATTAACTCTGCCATTCTTCGCTACAACGGTAAATGAATCCTCGGTCCCTGACTAGTTTTGGTATTGATAAGATGGATATCAAAACAGGCGCTCCAAATGCTGACCCAACTACTTCCCAACAACCTGACATTGTTAGCGCAACGGAAGATTTGCTTCACCCTCTCGTGAACCCCGGTGCTCCAGGGAAACCATTCCCGGGAGGGGCGGATAAAGTCATCAACATGACTTTGGGATTCACTCCCGGCCCTCCGGTAGAGTTCACGGTTAACGATCATCCGTTCGAGTCTCCAAGTGTGCCTGTACTGCTTCAAATTCTGAGCGGTGCTCAAGCGGCTCAGAATCTGCTTCCGGCGGATAGTATCTACTCTCTGCCGAAGAACAAGGTCATCGAGATCAACTTGCTTGGCGGAACGGCTGTGGGTGGACCTCATCCTTTCCATCTGCATGGGGTATGTAATGTCAGTTTTAGACGTGTTTTTCGATCTCATGATCTATGTACATAGCATGCGTTCGACGTAGTCAAGAGTGCGGGAAATGCCACTTATAACTTCAAGAATCCCGTAAGTCATTGCCGTGTTTCACTGGTAGAATGTGCCTTACCATGGAAATACAGGTTCGGCGCGACACAACTGCCGTTGCTCAAGGGGATCAAACTACTATCCGGTTTGTCACCGATAATTCTGGCCCTTGGTTCCTTCATTGGTAAGAATTCAATTAATCTGCAATACTTGGCAATGTTTTGCTGAGACGTTGAAATTCCAGCCACATTGACTGGCATCTGGCTGCGTAAGTGCACTTTATCTTTGTATAGTATCGTCAAGTGAAATGACTATGTTGCAGAGGTCTTGCTGTCGTTATGGCAGAGGATATTCCTGATGTCAAACTCCAGAACCCTGTTCCTGGTGTGTATATGTTTCAGTGAGATGCCACGAATACTGATTTCTCCACCCCAGCTGACTGGAACAAGCTCTGCCCTATCTACAACGCCCTCAAACCCTCTCAACTCTAACTTAAGCGCTGGCACAATATTCATGGTATTATTTTCAATCCAAACGATCTTTTGATTTCCCAGTCTTTTGCTCTAAATATTCATATATATTGAAATGGACTCGCATAATGTAACCTCCGTTCCCTCCTTTGTACGTCTACTGTTCGTCGTCTGGATTTGCTTCCTTTATACGGTTGTAATCACTTAATATCGGATATCAGTACTCCTCATTAAACACTTACTTATGTTATTGCCGTACCTCGAACGGTTTACTATAAACATTCACCCAACAATTTATATAAATTAATTAAATGTATCTGTTGCATTGCGCGACTAGCCGCAAAAAGGTATAGTGATAGGTTACATTCCGTTACAATTTCTCTACACGAGCTTTCCTCGACCTGAGTTTAATTCTGAAAATCCACAATTAATAGTCCTTATCAACAAATTCCGCGATGAGGAGCATGAACTCCTTCCATTTCGCAAGGTACGCTTGTACATCTTCGATGGACGTGGTATTAGCATTGAAGTCTGCACTCAAATCGAGGATACCATCCCAAGATGAGATACGGAAGAATCTGACAATGATTGCACTCAGTGAAGTGAAAGCCAATGTAGAAAATGATAACTTACGGGCCAGGGTCAGGGCGGCTGAGTGACGTGAAGAATTTCGTCACGGAGACAGCATCTTCTCCCGAAGCAGTTTGGTAAGTGTGATCGAGATATTTCTCTCCCGCACCGTCATTCGAGATCACAAATGAATTGTCAGGAGGTGGGCTAGATTTAATCCTATTAGGAAATGTTAGAGCATAGTAGCGATGATTTTGCTTACTTGTTGCTGGCTGCCTGTTTCATGAGCATGCAAACAATATCGGCAACTGGGACCATGAAGCTCAATCGGGAAGGCATCTGTTTGTGAGCCCCATAAACGTTTCGAGCAGCTTGCGTAACTTTTACTAGCAAATCCTTGTCGAGTGGTAAAGGCTCGCCAGCTTCCGAGAGGAAGAGCGAGACTGGAATTCTGGTAACAGGTATCCCAAGCGCGTAACCGGGATAACCTTCGCGCGACGAATAAGGCTCTTGCAATTGCGCACGACAGTCGGTGAGACAGAAACTGTTCATGAAGTGAGAAGAAGCCTCCTTAGTTGGTGGATTGTCGGCGATCGTGACCATAGCCAAAGCAGCATGGGCTATGATTTGGAATTAACGACTTTGTCAAAACACGTTAATCAGATAACATACCTAGATGCATAACAGTGAAAGAGCTTGATGGGCCTTTCAGCTTTCTGAAAATCAACTCCGATTCATCCTTTGAGAAAACAACTTCTTCGCGTCTGCAAAACGGCCACCCCGAGTCTCCTTGACGTGTACGAAAGCCATACGGATTCTAGTAAAAAATCAGACGCGAATCAATAGAATGAGAGAGGAAACCTTCAAACCTCAGCTATGCCGGCAAACCCTTGCATCACCAGACCAACGGTACCATAGAATGGATGAGCAAAACTTGGCTCTTCGGAAGAGGTAGGTGGGATGGGTACAGGTTCAGAAGGTGCTAAGATGTTGAACGCGGCAGGGACAAGGTTGCCAAGTTCTGTTCCCCAAATCAGATCGCCCTTGACATCCTCACCACCAAGCGCTTTCGCAAGCTCCTTGAGATAGATGTGGGAGAGGATTTTCACAGCATTTCCGTCGAACGGAGCGTGATGAGTATGAAGCAGGATCCCGACCTTCGAGATCGGCGCGTCGGTGTCCTCAATGGAAAGATGCATCCATGTCTGGATATCATCAGAAGACGGGATTTTGGCTTGTCCTACTTCACGGCGCACCGCGTCCAGATCGATAGTGGCCTGCTTGTGAACTGAGAATGTCCGATCTGCCCATTCCTCGATCTTCGCGGGCGAGGCGGAATAGTACTGCAAAGATGGTACATCATTGTCATCGATGACCACTAGGGAAGCCACAGTAGGGACTAGAAAGCGAAGCTTGATCCAAGCGTCCCGTGCAGCCTGGACAACTTTGCTCCGGGAAGCCGGGGACGCAAGGTCAGCATAGAAAGCGAAGAAGAGAGTCTGATAACCCTTCATGTAACGGTTGAACACGTCTTGAGCTATCTCTGCGCCGCCAAGCAGACGAATGCGACCTTGGACGCCGCCTTTCGTTGGTAGATCTCGCCATTCGTACTTGCTGAAGTCGTTTTTCGCGAGAAGCAGTGCTTCCATGGTGAGATAGGATGTCCTTTGGGCCTGTGCCGGGTTCCAGCTGGTTCAAGTAGTCCCGAAACTCGAGGCCAAATCACTAGATGTCATGATGAAAGTTTGTTCACATCAACCCAGTTGAGCGCTTACGATCCCATCGCCAGGGCAGTAGATATTCGGGTTATTTTGAAGAACTGATGCCACTCGCTCGCTCGAAGCATATTTTCATCCTTCTCTCACACATTTGCGCGACGGTTTCATCCAGGACAAGACAAGATGATCATGATAAGATGATGGTACGGTTAGAAGTCTGACCAAACTCCGCTCGAAATACACTCATCCGACACTCATCTGAGGCCGGCAAACCAGCAGTTACGGTAAGTATTCAAATATTCAAACCGCAAGTTGTATTCTTTGTTCGAATCATATAGCAAAGCCTTCAAGCTGATATCAGGTTCGAGTTTTCTCAGGAGGCGGACAGTCGGCGGTGGTCGAGTAAGTACTAGCACATCTTGGCGAGGCTGATAGGCTGCTGATAACAAACATGATTGATCTGTTCAATGAATATTCAAGGAATAGTGCTTCATATGCATACATATTTTAAAGGGACAAGGGCAACCTAACTGCAACTTGACACTCGTCGCTCGACAGGATACTCGACGTTTGCAGCCTCGCGTAGTACTAACAGTACTAACTTGCCGGTCAGCCCGAATCACTCGAAATTTTTCATCCCTCTCCATTTGATGTACATATGAGTACTTCTGATGAGCGGCTGCAATGAAGGCTCTTCATTCTTTGCAGACCCTCTGAATCTCAACACCGCAATTCGGATGGGAAGAAAGGAATGAAGGGACAAACCTTGTATTTATAACTTTCAAATTTTATCTTCGATGCCTGCAGAATCTGATTTACATGTCTTCTTCCCGCAATTATTGTTGTACAGAACACCAGCGCAGGGTCTAGCGAGGACGTGAGCAGTAAGTACGGATAACTATATCCCGGCAAATTTGAATTCTTGAAAGACATCATCAGATTTTGATTCAATCCGCGCGCAGAGAACAAAACTCCAACTTGAGTTGAAGCAAGAGATCATCTTGCCATAGGGTTTTCACCCGGTTTTGACTCCTTGGGGACTTGCAGTGTCGTAACGTCCTGTAATGGAAGCGACGATACCCCTTCAAGCTTAGCGCCAAAAGCCATGAATCCGGAATTCCGGTTGTAGGATTATATTGCTTGCAGTACGATAACGATTCCGATAATAACTTGAAGTTTGTCCATACTTTTTAGTTGGGGCAAGCTGCTACAAGGTGGGCTCGAATGAGTCTACATGCGTACATAGTACAGCGCGTAAATTGACCATAAATATGCCACAAGCGCAAGGGTTGTGCGCAAAAAATGGGCCGACAAAGGAGCAGCAGAAAAGATACCTGGTCAATATCTTACATTGTATCCATACATTAAAGTACAACTTGCTCAGGTTCCTAAGAGCTTGAGAGATAAACGCATGGATGCTAAGACTCGTCAATATCGCGGTGGGGGAGAGGAACTGTAGAGTTCAGCTCCTCCTTCCTTGATTCGTCGAAAGCGTCCAATTCCTTTACGATATGAACTTCGACCGGAAGGCTTCGTTGAGTCGTTCTCCCAAGCGTAGTGCTTTCCTGTCCATACTCCGCGTCCACACGCCAATTACTTCTCCGCAGCTGCAATGGGAAAGAGTTCGCGTTTGACCCAGTCCCAGCGTTCATTGTCGAGGAGCCATCGGGACTGATGAGGCCAAACTTTATCTTTCGGTAAACCAGACACGCCATCGCATTTACGAGCGCCAAGACTGGGATGGTGCACATTGCCCGATACACGGGTGGAACTCCTGGAAGCCGTACCAGAACGAGTGTCACGATGTTCCCACATAGTGCGGCGCTAAGAGAGAAAAAGGTTTGTAAGTAAACCTTCGAAAGCAGACAACAGCAAACAATGCTTACAGGTAATAATGCTGGCCCCCGTGAAGGAGATTGCGTGATAAGGCAGGGAGCAGCCCACGCTTACCGAAGAACGCTTTTATACGAGCATGACCATCAGGTATTGATGCGTTTTGGAGAAGTCGGAGCGTGATAGCCACGAATACCGCGCTGTCGTTGATCATCGGTGCAATCACGCTGGCCTCTGTGAAATCTTTGACCTCTGCATTAATGCAATTCTTCGTAGTGCCGATATGAACACCCTTTGTCCCAAGGGGTACAGTGATAGCACTGCCGACGACCCCCAGCCAGAATATAGTGAATATTATGATAACTGTAACGTTTCTGTGCCAAACTGCTGCAACACGGAAGAGGAACAGCAGAGACGTGAATCCTTGTGAAAGGACATTGCAAATGCCGAGGGCCACCTGCAAAGCTTGGCAGTCGGGAACATTTCCCACTGGGGCGAATGGTAATGAGCCATGAGTGGTGTCTCAAAGATGTTTCACACCTTGGAATACAAAACTGGTAATGATATAAGCGAGCGTGGAAATCCTATGGAGGTCGTTAGCAGTGACAAAAACGAGCAGGGAAGTCATAACTTACCTCGACAGATAATACACTATGGTCGGGTATCTAATTTTATAACGGAAGAGGAGCTTGTAGTCGCTATCCAGATTGACCGCGATATCCCATAGGTATCCCTGCAGACAATCAGCTATGAATTCGTATACATTTCTGTCAAAGACATACCCCCAGAGTCACCGCATACAGATATCTTGAGACCTCGTACTGGGACGCAAGATCAGGTGAAAGAAAGGCCAGCGACGTGAAAGGATTTGGGAGCTCACTCTCCGGGAAGGAAGAGTTAGACATCGCACAAGAAAGATCTTGGAAACGTTATCATCGCCTTCTTATACTCCAAGCAACTTAACAATACGGAAAGTTTGCGTGGTTTTGATGATGGATGATGGCTTGCTATTTTTGATCAAGTCGTGAATAAAAGCATGTGCAGAAAGTTTCTGCAAAGGAAAATGAGAAAATATCGGGACCGCAATACTTAGTAGCCGTCTTGCATACGGAAAAGAAGACATTTATGGGTGAAGGCCGCAACTACTGACATGGACGGGACCGAGCCTCGCCCTCGTCAAAATCCTCTTGCTGGAGCCTGAATATTGAGGCTTGAATTGGAGCGCCGATCCGTGGAGATAGGAACAAGTACATGTCTTGCAAAGAACATTTTCGGTTATATTATTTCCATCCGAAAGCGGAAAGAGACAATACTTAGATCCATTGACTATAGTATTGCCAGACTGAAACGGTGTTCGTATGTTAGGTTGATCGCTGCAAAACATTGATGATGGAGCTCGTGAAGCTCAGGCTCGCTCTGAGTCCGAGTCGGAGATCTAGAAGTTTTCACGTTTGTGCATTGATGTTGTTCCTCACCTCTTTCTCACTGAAGGACTTCAGGGCGTCGAACATAAGGAAGGAGCAGGGCTCTAGAAGTGCCCAAAGAGCTTATATATAGAGAGCCCAGAGGAACCTCCCAGGCAGGATTCTTCGACAGAAATTGATTGGTTGGACTTGGAGCGTCGGAAACTTGCCTCCACGCCTGCATCAACGCCCAGCCTCTTAGGAATCATCACGCATACACCGCGCGTACATGCGGAGAATCACAAAAACAGCAAGCCAGAGCAAGTCCAGCCAGTGGTAACAGGTAGTGAGAGTAACCCCACTCATCGCCCGGAGCGCCGCCCGACGGTGTAGCGTTCTTGATGGTAGGTATATTCTGTACGGTGGTATTGCCCGGGTAATCCAGGTGCAAATCACTGAAGATGTGCGCCAGCTTGCTGTTGCCGAAAATCACTAGCCTTTACGATGACCTCTATACGTGGCGGGCGCGAAAGAGAGGATCAAATTCGGAAGATTGCAACGTTTGAACTTTGACCATTGAATTTCTGATTAGCAGGTTCTGATGTACACGCCAGGAAAACCAAAATTAGGTAGACGTTCCTCGGGCTTCCCGCGTGATCTGCAGAAATAACGCAATGTTCTCCAAGCTTCTCCTGGCCGAGGCCCTGTATATTTCGGGGTGTACAGGATGTTCATACTCAGAGAGCAAGATGAGAAGTGAACAGCCTGAACGAAAAAAATAGTCAGGGAATCCCGAACTCTTCGATGTTGAATTCATACCTCCGAAACCTAGAAGATTGAGGTCGGCTCATTTGAAGGGCTATGCTTTGCAGGGCATTCAGATGTATCTGCGATATAAACACGGGTATGATGTTTCACCGACTGGTGATGCACGTACTTTCGTATTTAGCATGATCAAAGACCAGGCCGCCAATCTAGTGCTGAGGTCTACGAAGAAGTATTTTCATTTATCAAACGAATATGCATACCTTACAAGAAGTCGTTCTGCTGATGGAAACATGAAGTATCAGTTCATTGATGAGTTTACAGTGAATTCCGTTATGATCATTCGACCCCAGCATCTGGAGAACGTCAGACGCTCAAGCTCATTCTTGAATGCAACTGGAAGAATCCAAATCCATCTCTTATGAGCAACAGATAGCTCAACATTGAAATGAGACTCACCTCGTCACGAACAGAGTCATCAGGATCGATATCGCAGTCACCGACATTTGCAACAGGGAATAATTTGCGAGTCAGGCTCTGTTCCATCTTCTTCGTTTCTTCTAAATTCCTACGGTCCATGCGCCATGCGCCATGATCCAATTGAGTTGTAGCAAGTATTCATTCACAGAATATTCAACTGATGCGGTCGAACCGACCGAAGCTGAGAGTCACTGAGTCTTCCCACGTCTTCCTTCGAAATATCCACTGAACTCAACTCAGAAATCAAACTGTTCATTGAACACTCAAACCTGAAAAATGCCCGCAAGTGAATCTTACAAAAAGGCCAGAATGGCCGTCCTGAAACACGAAACCACCAAGGTGCTCGTAGAGAGCGGTGAATATAATCTGCTTGAATGGGCGAAAGAGTTCGCTGAACATCGAGTGCGTACTTAATGAATCTCGTTGGTCGAGTGTACCTCCTCTCTGACAGACGATCACTAGAACAGATACTTTCAAGTATCCTCTGTCATATATGACAATGAGATTCCTACAGATGCCAAAATCCAGAAAGCGCTTGAGACCGGGGACACCTTCATCCTTGCCCGAGCAGACTCAACGTGGAAGGGGAAATGGGTCGACCCTCGGTGGACAAACGCTGCTTTGAAGCGCGACATGGCCAAAGAAGAGCGCGCGGCTGCCATACTTGAACGAGAGGACCTTGACTTTGACTACCCTGAAACTGAGTTCGCCGCGGAGCAAAACATGGCTACACCTCCCAAGCCTGCGACACGAACTCGACATTTCATGCATTCCGTTGAACTCTTCACCCCGGCTTCTTCTCCTACAAAGTCCCCTTCTGCTGAATTTTACCCTGCGAAGGTGACGGGCAAGAAGAGGGTACATGAATTGAGCTCTGACTCGGAACTTCAAGATAACTCGTCGAGTTCAGCTCCAGTCGGGGCACGACGAGAAAGAAAACAACAAAAATCATCGACCATTTGTCAGATGAATGTACCAAGCTGCGAGGGATGTATGACGGCTGATTTAGAATGCATCTCGCCTCTCAGAAGCCGTCCGTCAACACTCGATAGAGTCATGGCTTGTCGAAGTTGCCGACGTAGGAAAATTCATTGCTCGTTGATCGTACGATGGTGAGTGATACACGAGCTGTCGATTGTGGAATTTTGTAAGTCATTACTTGATGTTTTAGAGGCAAGATGTCGTGTGCAAAGGCACTCTTGAGCTTCTGTTCATCGTTCTTGCGTGTGATATGCACACACGGCATCACCGCTGAATATACCCAGCACGTCTCGAATGAAAGAGCAGACTTTTCCAGGACTTTTCCAACTTTGGTTTTTAATTCGCCCCCGGCGAGCCTAAATATCTACAATTTGTTGACCCGTTGTGTCGATTCAAAGATCACGAAGATATATTCTTCTTGATTCTCACACATCCCTTCTGTTCAGTAAATGTAGGGCATGAAATGTATGTACATTAATGTTATGAGCACAAGTGAAAGGATGGAATCACGCCATTGATGCACGTGTCACATCACGTGCTTGCGAAGCAGAGCGCGACCGCGCGTCACGTTCCAGTTTACCCCTTTCATTTCTTCTTTCACTCCCTTTCTGCGAAGGTTGCAGGAAATGAGCAATCTCAGCACACCACTCATCTCAAACCTTATCGTGAATCACCTCGAAGTATGCCCATCTTGTCGTAAAAGACCCGTGGACAATGGGTATCGATCCTGTTCAACGTGTCGAGTTAAGCGAAAGGAGCAGAAGGCCGCCTCAATGGAGAGGAAAAAGCTGAAGCTTCAAAACGCCGAGTACTCAGCTCTCGAGGGCATGATGAAAGGGAATGAGTCCAAGACAGTGATGAAGAGGAAGGCGGAGAATGCTGGAGAAAATCTCGGGTTATTGAAGAAGAGAAAGATCATGAAGGATGTGCAGAAGTACAGAGTACCGCTTGACTTTGACTTTGCAACGGTAAGAGATCAGTTCATTCCTGTAATCATTCAAAGTCCTGACGCGACATTCGGTCGAAAGGCTGATAATTGGGACGGCAGTGTTGAATTCCAAAGCGCGTCAGACTTGTACAAACGGCTGAAAAAGCTGACTTTGAGGCAAAAGAATCTTGAATTCTACGCGTGTCATTCCATTGTCGCTGATCCTGCGGTTGATAATGCGAAACGCGCTTTGTTGGTGGCGCGTGATATCAGGAAACTAGCTGGTTTATCTTTCAAGTATGTTTGCTTTCTTCCGCTTCGTATCATCAGCTTTGAACAAATTCTCGTGTTTCGCAGCCACAAGCACACAATTTCACCTGCTATTCGTCTCCATAATTATCACTCGCTGCGGTACCAATGCACTTGTGCTGCGAAGACTGCAACTGGTGTCGTTCTTAGCATGCAACCACCGGGGCAAAACGGGTCATCTTCCTTGTCGTCAGTGGGCCAAGGCAATCCTCCTGTTGCACCCCAATGCAACGGTATCGTTGAAGTCACCGCGGCCGATGATAACTCGCATCCTCTGGGATTTGCTGGACAGAAAATTAGTGTCAAAGTTCGCCATACGAAGAAATAGGTATGAATGCTCAGCGTTTGTGTTATTCTCTTACTCTTCGTCCTGTCTTTGTTCCGTGAACATACATACTTCTGTCGATAGAATTGCTGGCTGTAGACCGACGTGCACTATATTAATACTTGTGTAATTCTTGTTCCAGCGCTGAACAAGTCATAGTTTAGCTACTAGGCTAGATGTCATAGATAACAATATGAATGGCTATTAATGTACTGAATTACATTCATTCGCGGGCTCCATCGCTCAGCTAGGCGAGATGCCCGGGATTAAATGCCAGAGTCTCAGGACTCGACTTGGCCGATACCTTCTTTCAACTTTACCACCATCTACTCAGCATCACTTATCTCTATACCCGCTACGGTTCAAGCTCATATGCGATGATTTTTTTCTTAGAGCAATTGAAGCCGAACACAAACTAGGAATGCTGCGCTTTGTGAAGATTCAAAGACAGTCAGTCTATCTATCACAGGTCAATCGCATTTCTGCAGGTATATATACTCGAAAATGTTTTCTAGATATGACACGTACTCATGGTTCTGTCGAAAGGATAACCGTCACGCCTCAGGCTGGCCCGCTTCAGTGGCACTGCTTCCAACCGACCGTGGTGGTGAACCGTAGTACGTTCCATGACCGCTTTTGCTTTCACTCTCACAAGACCTACAATAGTTGCCGCTGGCCTCAGTGGGACTTCAGAACCTGTACGGTTCTCAATTAGTTCTGTATCACTACACCGAATTCGAGCGCCTCCGGTCAGACGCCACTTAGCTGCATTCTAGATCTCGACTCACAGTGACCTCTCTCGCGATCGACGCCACCTCGAAAGATGCCAGGTAATATGCATATGGTTCTGAAACCTGTGGCTCCACAACTCGCGCTTTTGGCGGACATTCTCCTCGAGGTACCTGCGTGATACGAGCCACCTGGCTTTGATCAACTCGTCATGGGACACCGACTCGTTCGCTCAAGATATCCCAGTCCAGTCCGATGGTACCGGTGGTCTCAATGCTGCGGACGCTGCTGGTACGAGTCGTTGCCTATATGTGGTGGCGGAAGTGTGCGTATGTGGCGGTTCGCGGAATTGCGAGGACGAGTCCACGTCTTGAGGCGTTGCGTTGACACGATTGTGCATCCGTCCTTGAAGCTCAAAGTCTCGGTACGAATACTATGGTTTCAAGATACATGTACGGCTATGTACGCACGTGAGAAGACGGTGTCCTACGTTCGTCGGTAATTCAGGTCAAATGGACCCACGAACGTTGAGAAAACGGCATACGCGGACAGGAACAACAAGAACATGGAACACGTACATTCTTGGTGACAGAACGTTCCGGTTTGCATGGTGCAGGGTACCATACAGGTACCCACAAATGCCGGTGACATGGAATGGCAGACTGTGGGACCTTGAAGCTTGACAGGCCACAGATGTTCCAGTCGAAGGGTTTGAAGATGTTTCCCCAGATATCCCTAGATATCCCTCGAGGCTCGAGAGGGATGCCCTAGGATGCCCTGCACTCGGATTTGTGGCGCCCACCGACCCTTTGACTTGGAATCCGCAAAAGTTGCCCCTGACGCTCGTCGATCCAAGTTCAAACGATTTACCTACATGCCACTACGGTATATGCACGTCTATTTACGATCCTGCATTAGCTGAATCAAGCACCTCATTCTTGCTCTAAATTTGACGAACCACCAGGCCTGACAACTCGTTCTCCGGCGACAAAAATCCATACTCCTTGCCCCTAAGTGCGGTTCCGAGTTTCCGCCTGGTTTCTGCCGACAGCCCTCGACAGCCCCGCGTACCAGAGTTCCATGTCTGCTCCTTTTCTGGAATGTCGTCTAACCTTGGATCCTGCCGTCGGCCGATACCAGGACCCCGGAATGCCAACTAGTAGGCCGTGTGGAAAATCGGACATTTTTTGAGATTTTGGCCAAAATGCCACTGGAAATTCGGACAAAATGACCACCAGAGGGGCCAGTAGTCGTTTGTACTTTTCGGACAAAATTTGGGTATATGGGTAGGTGGGAGCATAAATTTTGCGGCAAATGCAGTAAGGTAGCTAAGTAGAAGTGATAGTGATAGTAATAGTAGTAGCAGTAAGTGGTTAGTGGTGCGCGTTGCGTTGTTAATGGCTTGAAATTCGGACATTTTCAGCGGAATTTGGAAATTTTCGATTCGGATATTTTAATTTTTGACCCATGTCAACAAACGGCCTACTAGTTGGCATTCCGGGGTCCTCCGATACCTTTGCTGCGATCTGAATGAAGTAAAAGTACTACCGTAAGAGAATTCAGCGTCCTGCCGCTAGCCCGTGGCGCCACTTCCAGGACGCCACTGCAACATGTCCAGAGTGAGGAGAAGGGCAACAAGACTAAGTATTTCAATTCACGGCAGTTGTTCAGTGCTGGTTTTGTTCCTCACGATTTTTTCCGCGTCAATGTGCCCAATAAAATCGTGTCTAATATAACAGTGTAAGAGAGAGAAACGTGATCGCACGAATGCTAGCCGACGATCCATCGACTTCCTTTTACGACAGCTATGCCGCCTTGTGTCCTGACAGTACTTATGGATCACCGTCAAGAGTCTTCTTGTGCGACGTTCTGCTCGCTTTCTTCATTTTGCTGTTGCTAGGTTGTCTATCAATCAAACAGGTCTCATTACAGCAAACTTCACGAAGAAGGCATCTGCAATTATTTTTTTTTCAATTGGGCCCCTTTTTCACCCAAGATACGTCCATTCACCACGGGGGCGCGACTGCGTTGCGCTTCTCTCGACGTCCTACTATCTCTACGGCCTCAGAAAACACTCACATTCGCTCAGGTGGTCCCAGACATCGGCTTTAGACCGATCTTCCCTTTCTGGATCCTGCAGAACGATCGTTTTTGCTCTTCCTTAATGACAAGAACCTTTTAGACTTTCATACACACGCTCTGAGCTATGACATTTTCGGATTCGAAAACGTCAGGATGCTCTTGGTCTAGCACACAGGAATTCGACAATAATGTCTCAGACAGTTGTGCGGGCACTGGCAGCCTGGACGAACATGCTCAGAGAACTTTCGTTCACGCGTACTCTTCTCAATCACTCAACGTCTGGCCGATGGGACAATCGGATGTGTCACTACTGTCGCCTGGTTTTGGATCTGATGGAGAGGCTCATGGAAGCTGGCTTCATTTGCCAGCGATAGATACGGAGGGGGGCAGCGATAGAGGGGTTGCCAATCTTCTTGATGGTCAGGCGAATGTGGGTGATACGCAATGGCAAACGAATACGTAAGTAGCGTAATTCACCTCGAGAAGAGTGCCGATTTATTTACACTGTGCTCAGCGAATCTCACGGTACAGCGGAGCGATCTCCTACTACTACTGCGTATCGCTATCCTGTTCCGCTGCCACCACCGCTGCCACCACCTCTCGTCTTTTGGCCTCCTCATCGTTCCCGCTGGGAGACACTTGCGACTGTACCTACCGCTTTAGCGGCGTCGCATGACAGCTTCAATGAGACAGGCAAAATGGATTTGAGAGGGTGCAGAATGAGGGAGCGTCTCAGGAGACAGTCGTAAGTACCGTAATGCTCTTCCTAGCATTAATGCTGACACGTGTAGTAGGGTTCAATCAGTTTCTGCAACGCAGGCCACCGTGTAAGTTGTTGATATTAAGAAAATTTCCAATGTCGGTAACAATTGTATGCCAGTGTGGCAAGTTCATCTGCAGCCTTTCCCTTTGTTTCCGCAACGGCTTCACGTTCAGCTACAGAGTCGGTGATCACGACAATAATGTCGTTGACTGCCTCACCATTGTCATATGATGGAAGTCAGATTCCTTCGGTATCCGTACCAGTGTCACCGATTTCCTCGCCCCCTGCAACTTCGCTTGCTGCCTCTACCATATTCACGGCCACTATATCTACATCACTAGCATCCTCCTCTGTCCCATTATCCCTTACGTCCATGAACTCGACATCGACCTCTTCCACTGCTTCTACGGAAAGCTTAACGACTTTCTCGTCTTCGGCTTCATCAGAGTCCAGTTCCCGACCCACTGGTGCGTTTTCTACACGCGTGTTGGCACTACAACTACTCAGAAATCGCGCGATTTTGGCACATCTAGATGAATCGTCTACCTCTGTTCTCACCACACCACAGAGCGGATCAATAAGCTCAAGCCTAAGCACTAGTTCCACGAGCTCAAGTATTGCTAGTTCTGGCTCAATTTCGAGCACCTCTAGCGTCTCTTTGTCTGCTTCGCCTTCGTCTTCGTCTACGGTTACATCGACCTCGTCTATGTCGTGAGCACTTAAACTTCATTTGTCTTCATTTCCAATCTAAACAAATTTTATCTTAGCTCGATTTTCTCACAGTCGCCTTCATCTTCTCTGTCGTCTCCAAGTCGTTTCTCTTCCTCTGTTTTTCCGTCTTCTACCACCATATCCACAACGACCACACCAACGTCTTTTCCTCCCTCCTCGTCCTCATCTTCCTCCTCTTCTATCATGTCCCTTCCACTATCGTCTCCTGCAACAAGCTCTACGCCCGATGAATCTTCTATGGATTTCACCAATACTATCGTCCTCACAGCCACTTCAACTGTGGGGCCTTCTAGCACCATCTTCGTGTCGTATACATCCACGTTCACGATTACGCACTGGTCTTCTATGACTCTTCCCAACGGTCAGACGTCCCGAACCCCCACCACTACCGATACAGTCATCTCATCAGGTGTTCTTAGCACGCAATCTCCGAATACTTCCGGAAATGCGTTCGCGCAGAATAAAGGTGCTATTATTGGAATATCAATTGGCGGCGTAGTCGCGCTGATTATGGGCGTGCTGGTGGTGTTCTTCTTCTGCAGACGGTGGCGAAGACGGAATGTTGTATTGTCTGGGGATAACGTGATGAAGGAGATAGGTCCGACAACGCGATCCGGAAGACTGGTTGCTATGTTGGGACTACCAAATATGGGAACTTCAGGACTTGTGCGTGATGGTAGTGGAAGTGCTAGTTCTAGACAGGTGTTGAACAGGAATTATTCCTCTACTTCGACAACGTGGAGACCGCCTTTATCGGGAGAGGACGACGGAGATGATGAGTTTTCTGCGGGGCATTTATCTGGTGTCCCCCAGTCGCCGCATACTCCAGGGTGTGTGATGGGCGTTGGTTTTCGTGTTGAAGACGGAGGGACTCACGATCACAGTGTTAGTGGAGATGATCACTGGAGTTCGACTGGTCATGAAACAGGCAGGTCAGGACCTTTGAGTAACGTCGAGCATGGTGGAAATGTATCTTGCAGGGGATCTGTCGCTCAGATGCAGATGCAGCAACAGACATCCGCTCTCAACAAGATGCCTGGTTTCGGACAGGCTGCAGAAAGTATGACTGCTCTACCTGGGGGTTCTTTGCCTTCGCCTATCTCTCCAACGTCTCCGATTTCTCAGATAAGTCGACACTCATTCGGTCCTGGTCCTGATCCCGGTTTGTGGTATGCAACGGGGCATTTTGGAAATGAATCCGCCTTTGCCTTTACTGCCTCCCCTCCCTCACCCTCGTCTCTACACGGTAAATCTTCGACTTCTGGACATCACGATACCCAGTATCTGTCCCGAAGCGGGAGTTCATTAACTCGTCAAATCATAATCACTACTCCTGCTGACAGCGCCTCTTCAAGTAACTCTCATTCCAACTCGGATACCCATAATGGCATTATGTTACCAAGAGTGAAGATCAGCAAGGCCACACCACCGAGTAGTTTCCGAGAGGACCGCGATTCTAAGCAGAAGAGACGTGTATCTGATACGAGATCTTTCAAGGGATTGGTGGAGAGGTTACGTGGTGGGCGTAGTTCTACGCAAGGAAGTGCGGTAACAACTTCAGACGCATTACCTGCATCTTCATCGTTCTATCCTTCGGAGTCGTTCTCTGCCGGTGGTTCCCCACCACCCTCGTCACTTCTGAATCCACCTTTACCTCCTTATTTTGTCAGACCACCGATGACGTTGGCCGATCTCGCTTCAGGCGCTACACCTCGGAATGAAGAATCAATGGAAGGTTTTGCTAATTCCGAAGGCGTAACGCGATCGTGGCCTCAATCTATGCTGCCACCTTTTCCCTCTCCTGCCATTACTGAAGACTCGGAAGTGTTACCTGAAGGGCTACTCAACCCTGACCTTGCACTTCCTCAAACAAGAAGCCAGATAGGCTTTACGCCTCGGCCGAGTTTAGGAAGTCTTAGGGACCATGTCGATTATTCGAGGCCATTTAGCGGGGTAGGTCTTAATCCAGTGTAGGTTTTGTTTCAGACTCTGATGCGGTTCTTAGCTTGTCTTCAATCAGATGGGTAGTTTGACTTCGTTCACTACCACCACTGATAATGGGGCTCACCACACTACACCTGTGGTAGAGACTTCTAACCGGGACGACCAAGCAGGATCAGACTAAATGATTTGAATTTTTTTTTCTTTTTTTTGCATGTTAGAGCAATTCCGCTTTCCCGCACTTTGCAAAACGTCTACCCTCCTGGGAATTGCGAAGTTATGTTTAGGTTTTTGGATGTGCTCCGAGTCACTATATCCTTTTTTGTCACGATCCCACACGTAGACGGGGAACATGGACCATGTCGCTTTTCATCTTTAGCGACTGATCACAAGTCAAGGCCTTATCTTGATCTGGGCGCTTTGCCCTTTGAGGTAGATGAGTCAATGACCGTAGCCGGCGCAATCTACTCTTCTATGGTTCTTATACGATTCACCGTTACTCCCACCCCCAACGTACTCGCACACACGCTCACTATGTATCACCTTCATTTCATTATGCATTTAGTGTTCATGCATTTGCTTCATTGCATTTCTTTCTAGAATATACACGCTATTATAGCAAAGACTTGCCTCCGTCAACTATCTTATCTCATTTTATTCTGTATGACTTTCATAATGATAATGACCTGTAGTATTATTTTCATAGAGTACATAATAGATACCCAAGATACAGCAAGACACATACATATACGAATGGGAGAACGGAATTCTGAGGTGTTCGATACCAATCGTTGTGATTCATGAAGATTTCATCGCTCTTCTAGCCGTAACAACTCTGCAGATTTGTCCGATCGGGGTCTTATCGTGCATTGATAGGGAACTGGATGGCTATAAAAAAAAACGAGGAAGAAACATTTGTATGAGTATGTGCACGTTTAGGGCTAACGATAGTGTCCTCCCCACATTGTAAATCCAGCTTGAAAGTTGATCTCAGGTTCTATGATGGTTCCAGTAGAGCTTACCGGTTTGGAGATTCTCAATGTAGCTAACATTGTAGCGATGGCAATCCAGATACTGGCATCGGCAAGATTACGCCCGGGGCAAATTCTGTAGGAATGTGTATTGTGAGCGTATTGTTTGTAAACGCATTGATCATTACTACTTACCTGCGCCCGAATCCGAATGTCGTGGTTGGGTATGGTTCTGCACTTCCTGCTGGTTTCGGAAGGTAGCGCGATGGGTTGAATTCATCTGGGTTATGGTATATAGTACTGTTCCGACACATTCCTCTTCGTGTTTGTCAGTCAAAAAAGAACGAGTGAGAGCAGGGATAGGTAATTCACTTGATGTTTGCGATTACGATGGATCCTTTGGGAATATACATTTCTTTATACACGTCGTGCTCTGTAGAGCGATGCGGTACACCTTACAGGTCTCCTTCATCAGTGACTGGTATTAATGAAAAAAAACTTGTTACGAACCGAGAGGGGTAACGGGATACCATCTACAAACATCTATACTAAATGAGTGAGCATAAGTTACGAAAACGATGTAACTTACCTGTAGGTTTCTTGTAGTACACATTCAAGATACGGCAAGTACGGTCGATCATCAAACTCTGGTAGACGATCCTTTCCGATGACGGCATCAAGCTCTTCTTGGACTTTGGTCTGGCATTCAGGATGAATGAGCATAGCGAGCAAAAAGACTGATAGTGTAGACCAAGTCTGATAAGGGGTGCTTCTTAGTAGGATTCGCGCATGAGATACTGTATCAAACTTTGCTCACTGTATCCGATCCAGCGATGAATATTGCACCGGCAGCACCTTTGATGTCCTCAATCTCCGATCTGGTATCGTTGTTTCCTTGCTCCTGTAACTGGTCTAGATGCGAAGATACGAAGGATTGCAGCTGAGTTGTCCCGGTAGCCTATGGAACAGCAAGCCGATATTAGGGAAAATTGAATGTGTGAGGAGGTGTAAAGATAAATCGTACCATTTCTTCCATAACCATATCGAATGGGTAATCATGTAGTTTGCGTATCGCACTTCTCGATTTTCGCCCATACTCAGCATAATAGGTTCCGGGACACCACGAAGGTAGATGCTGCACTGCAGAACAGGTTAATTGAGCCATTTGGCTCAGTGTCGTGATAATGAGGTTTCATATACGTACGAAATGGGAACAGGTCAACAAGTGTATTTCCTACGGGACCAGATTTCTTCAGGATGGACGCAGCTTTGCTGGCGATCTCGAGGAGCGGATCGTCATCAGAGGTGATTGTATGACCATATGCAATTTCGATTATGATGGCAGTCGCAAATCTGCGATTAGGAGAAAGTTCAATAAACAGACTCGGATGCCACCTAGCCTGCGATAGTATGACTTTGACTGACCGACTAAGAAAATTTTCATGCTCGCCTGAATTTTGCAATAAATTGAAAGCTAAAACCCGGGCTTCACGAACTTGAGTTGGACGAAAAGATGCACATTCAGGACGACCAAAGTAATTCTGGAAGAACCTTCTATGCTTAAAGAATTGCTTCCCGTACTCTAGCATAGTTAGCGTTGGTTCAAGGCCCATCCTGGAGAACGATCACGTTTACAAGCACAGAGCAACGAATAGATGACGACGAACATTTTGAGCAGTACAAGGTTTGGACGGCAGCTATAGATAGCACTCCGCTTTTCCAGCAAGTCAATTGCAGCCTGTTCACTGTCCAAGATAATCAAGGAGCGCCCGAGAAAATGCAAATGAACGACATCTCCTGTTCAAGGTTTGAGTTTCATTTACTTTTACTAACGAGAAAAAATCTGGTTTACGATACCATAGGTAAATGCCCAATTGTGGAACAGGTCGTCTGGAGTCTTGTCGGGTAGACAAAATAAATGTCCCACTATTGGAAGTGCAGGGGGCCCAGGCGGTAGATTGTATCTTCTTGACCCCGACCCCGTTGTTCGTGCGGCATACCAGTTGGCACAAAAATCACTGAATTTGAAGAAAATATACGCGAAACATGCGACCAGAGCTGAAGCTGGAATAATCTGAGCAGTCAAAAAGCTGAACATGGTAAGACGTTAATTCACAGACCAACTGACGTGTATTGCGGTTCAATATAGGCTTAGCGCTAGCCCCCTTAACGCCTCGCCGTCGCAAGTGGAGGGACCAGTTATAGCCTGTGAAACAAACAGTAGTAAATAACTTGCTCGCTGCATCCCGCGTCGTGCGCGATGTTTGAAGCAGAACTACTTGCAGTTTTTCCCTGTTCTTCGTGCTAATTGGAAATCGTAACTGCCGATGCTCATCCCAGCGGCCAAGGCTCCGAATCGTCCTTCTCTTGTTCAGTCATGTGCAGATGAAGCTAGGGTCGAGTATTTCCAGCGACACACAAGAGTAGTTCGCCATTACCGAATAAACTGGTGCATTCGGTAGGTTCAGCCAATACTCCAGCTTCACCACTCCACTGTACACAGCTTGAAGATATTAGCCTTGGTGGGTAGCCGGGGGGTCGGCGCGTAGACCGTGATATGAAGGGAGGGCTACGAAGAAGCTACCACGGCCAACCTGGATACTCGTCTTTCGTTTCTTCCAGCCTGACGCTATGCTAATCCTCAGGCCTCGGGCCCAAGCCACAGCTCAGCCGTGATGGTCACGTAGATGCGACAGGGTTATTATGACACACACCTCCCGGTATGGTGGGTTATCAGTATCGGGCTATCATACTCCGAATCTTATCATGACCTTTCACTGCCCATATTGGCGATCCCATACGCACTAACATCAAAGTCCTCTGCGACCTATGCATAACACCAGCTCCTGACATCTTACAGTCATGACAATCGTCCCGGCGATCCAAGCTCAGATCCCATTACTCTTCGGAGGCGGACAAGAGATTCCGCGCCACCTTACAGTGTGGATCCACCTCCACCGCGTAGACGCTAGAGACGCTAGACGAGGTTGGATATTATTGAAATCAACGGCTTCTGGTATCATTGCCATCCTAGAGATGCCATTTTTGGAGCTTGATGTTTATTCAATCTATAAGCAGCACTGGGCGCATATTCCGGCTCTGTTGCCTGCGCAGCCCTATCGCGTGTAGGTATAGCGATCCAATATTATTGGGCGCAGGGCCGCAGCGCTCAGTCTTGACCAGGTCTTGACTAACTTCACTCTTCATCTTGCAAGTCGATGGTGTACCAGCAATACTTTCCACCGGATTCGTTCAATTTACCGATACATTGTTACCATCTTTTCCCACCAGCAGGGGCGGAAACAGCTGGGGAACAGAGGGTTCCTGTCGACTGCCGGGCCCTGTGGCATGTAAGATGAGCAACGACCTACCACAAAATTGATACTGAGTACCGTTTACTTCGTTTAATGAGACGCCTATGGGAAACGTATGCAAGTATATGGGATCTCCGGTGCGACAGTTTACTCAAAGTCAGCAGTGCTTGAAGTTAAGGTCCTTACACTGACAGTAAGGTACGCGGGATCTGAGCAAGTGCTCATTAACAGAACATTAACTATCGAATAAAATGACCGCCCCTGGTAACCTTAATATACGTGAGTCGTGTATGTAGATAAAATGAGAAGTAAGTAGCGAATGGTCGCTTCGAAGAGTATACAAAATAATGATACATGTCAATGGCGAAAACGGTAATTATGCTAACGGACTAAAACAAGAGGGTGAGTTATGCGATATTGATAACAATTTAAGACGGAATAACGACAGATCGTGCGTGCAAAGGAAAAGAGCGGACCATATGGAATAAAATATGTAAGTACAGACTGGGGGGGGAGATTGGGTATATCAACTTGACGAAGTGTATCTATCTATTTACAATTGCATGGTGAGATTGTCTTTGAAAGAGTGTGGAGAGAGGAAAGAGAGAGCGTGAGCATTTCGAGAACATGAAACTCATAAGCAGATGAATCAAGGATAGAATACGAGTAAGATGTCGGTCGAAAGCAATGAAGAATCGGGGACCAAAGAAAAACACTTGTCCAAAATGCAACGCGACCCCTTCACTCCGAGAGGTCGAGTTCACTTTCCGCGTTGATGGAAAACCTCAATCGATCTGAAGCTAATTCCTCAGTCGTGCCTACTGTCAAATGCAACGTTCCACCCGCCCGTGCACTTCGTTCTAACAAATCATCCCATTTGTCAGCCTTCTCTTTCTCTGACAGTGGTGTTCGGGGTGTACGTTGACCTGAATGCGGGGTTCGGGATCTATCCCTTGAATCGCGAGAAGATATGGGAAGAGGAGAAGAGATAAGGGGAGAGGATAGAGATGCGGATCGAGTCCCAAAAGTATTGGCGGATTGGTTGGCGGATTGGTGAGTGTCATGAACACTGCGGGGAGTTCTCTCTGGGCTCATAGCTGATTCCGACCGATTCCTCATCTGAGGCGACACTGGGATAGCTGAAGGCACACTGTAACCAAAAACAGATTTGCGAGCGGTTCGTGATTTATACGACTTATCTTCCGCAGGCGTTCCCAAATTTCCAGTTGTAACTGAAGAAGGCGAGAAGCTAGACTCTGATTTGCGAGAGGGGGACGTCAAACGACTCGATGTTGCAGGAGAGACTATTGGTATGTGACTAGAGGTGACCCTTCTCGGACTTCGAGCGGGAAGAGCAGGGGGAGGGGAAATGGATGCCTGCGATGTGCCGGTCACATCGTCAGAACTAGTGCGTGGCGTTTTGGATTTAACACTCTCGGATCTCGAAGCTCTATTACCCCACGTATTGATGGCTGCGGCATTGGAGAACGTTGGTATGATGGGGGAAGGAGGTCGGCCCTCGCCAGGTAACGGTGGAAGTCTACGTAACGTACTCTCACCATCAGCTTCTTGCACCTTCCCATCAATGTCCTTCCGACGACGTTGAGGAATAGGCAACGGAAATGACGGTTTCTCCTCCTTGGGGGTGGGCACTATGATCCAGTCATCATTTGGAGACGATGCACTACGTTTCGTGTGTGATTTTAAATTCGATTGTGAGTGTGAGTGAGACATCGATCGACGCGACGATGTTAACAATGAAGAGGTAGAAGTCATGGTGGTGAGTGACAGTCTCCTAGGCCGCGCATTGACATGTTCGTTTTGTGGGTTCAGTTCTAGCTTGTACAGCTCACTAGGAGGAACGATATATTGTTGCAACATCTGAGTCTTTGACAACGCATTAAGGTTCTGAGAGCTGGTACTCGCATTCGCATTTGGGAGTGGCGGTATCTCTTCACCAAGCGAGCTAGAAGAACTTCTCTGGCTGTGAGATCGACGAAAGAACTTGGACGAGCCAATGTCGGATGAGGAAACCGGAGACGATGAGCGCGTTGTAGTGCTAGGTCTCGTGCATGTTGACAGCATTGAATCTGAGAGTAGAGGGACACGAGGGATAGTGACGAGGGGACGGTTCGTAGAAAAAGCGGAGGGTCTACCTGGAGGCCCAGACATCGTAGCCACCGATCGACTATGCGAAAGTTTCGGTTGAGGCTCAGAGTTACTCCTCTCGTTAGCTTTCGGACCCTTCGCATACACAGAGAGATCAGAAGGAAGCATCGGTACTGGCGGCGGTGGAGTTGCTGGCGAACCAGAACCACTCCCACTCCCACTGCCCGGAGAGTCCACAAACTGGCCGTGATATTTGTCTCGAAGTCCTCCAGCGGAAATACGCTTCATGAGATTCCATAACTTTTTCTTGCCGCCACCGCTGGGTTGAGATCCAACTGGTACACTATTGTTCGCGGGAGAATCCAAAGACTCTTCCAGCACTGACAGGCAGGGTCAAATTAGACAAGCATTACAAAAAGTGAAAGCAGACGTACCTGGAAATGACTCCTGCAGCGGTGTCAGATCAAAGCTCCCATCAACCTTGCCAGTGCGAGGAGTAAATGGTGGTAAAGGGCTGACACTCGCTGGCTTGTCGGCGTACTTGTCAATCGATAACCGTAAGCTACGAGCACCATCTTGTCCAACACGCTCAGGCAAAGTAGAACTCTTCCGCATAGTCCCTCTGCGCTCCTGCAAACTTGGCCTTCCTCTCTCAATAAATGCCGATGACTGTACGCTGGAGGTGCTGGCCGTTTGAGAAGCGTCATTCTTACTAGCCAAACCACCTCTCAGACGCCCACTCATCTTTCGACTCAACGTCTTCCCGAGCCCGATTCCAAATCCTTTGGGTTTGATATAACCGACGGTCACCGAAGAACTGCGTTCCCACACTTCTCCACCGATCTCGTTCGCTGGGAGTCCAGCATCACCCTCAGTCGCCAACCCGAGACCTACACCCAGGTTCGATGACAAGCCTTCTGCTACACTGGTACTCCACGAGAACGGTGGCATATCCGAATATGAATCTTCAGGGCTGCCAACGGCAACTACGCGTCCCGAAGTGTCGCCAAAGACTGTATAGTATGGTCCTGATTGAGAGTCTTCCGGGGTAGCTGAACCTTTGGGGTTCAAGATTTGTGCTGGGGATAGCTTGGCCTTGAATGAGAATTCGGATGGTGAAGGGCGTGCGTGTAATTGTTGATGTGAGTTATGAGATGAGATTCTTGACCCCTCGTTCTCCAGGATAGGACGAGAGCTTTGAGGAATCTGTGAGGGAGATTGGAGATCTCCTTGGGCGAGTAACGGCAACGACAAGTCTGGTGGCCGACCGTGATTCTCCCCTTGCTCCTTCGCAAGATCACCGGAACCATCGGTAGGACCTATCGGTTTCTCCCTTGACGCAACGTTCAAGACCGACGACCTTGAAACCACAACATTGGGTTCCTTCGACCCAACAACCTCTTCCTTCGGCCAATTTCCGCTACCCCCCACCTTGCTCGCTTCTTTTCCCCTCCTCACATCTTCCTTCATCCAAATTTCTCTCTCCCTCTCCCTCTCCTTAGCCCTTTCCTCCCTCTCCCTCAGTCTAGCCCGCCCCCGCTCCTGTTGCTGCTTATACGCCAACATGATCTCTTCCGCAGGAGTCATGCCAGACGGTGTAAGCGCCCTAGACAGTTGCGTACCATCCTCACTTCCAGATTGCGGCCTGCTCGCTCCATTCATCTGAGCTGAAGGTGGAATAGGACTCGCCCTCGCTTTGGAAGGACTTCTCGATCCACTCGGAGTAGAAGAAGAACCATCATTTGACCGAGCGCGTGGAGGTTTAAGTGATGAAGATGACACGGGCAACATAAGGCCTGAACGAGAAACTTGCTTTCCACCTGAAGAACAACTATCGTTCCCTGCCGAAGGTCTCCTCCTAAGAACATTCCTTTGATTCCTCTCCGCTTTCTCCGTCGACTCTTGATCACCACGCAATCGGGACCACGAACTACTCCGCGTCAAGCCTTTCAGCACTACACGGTCCTTGGACAACTCCGTATCAGTCACTGCCGCAGACCTCGACCTTGAAACACTACGACCCCTTGACGTCTTCAAGTTCTTCTGCGTTTCCCACTCCCGCACCTGATCTCGTTCATGCCCTCTATCCACCTTCCCTCTCCCATCCGATGAATACGCAACTGCTTCCGCTTCATTCTCCCGTCGTCTACGAAGCGCAAACTCAGCCTCGTCTATCGTCCTTGATTTTCTTGACCCCATAGACACATATCCACCTTCACTCTCACTTGCACTCCCACCACCACTCGTATACCCTGGCGGAGCGGGTTTCGAAAGAAGTTGTTTGAGATGCACTGCTTGCGGAACGTGGTGCGTTGCACTGTGCGGTGAATGAGATGGTGAAGGTTGAGATGGAGAGGAATTTTGTTGAAAAGGATGATAGGTGTTGGGAGCGGATACGGGTGTGGGCACTGATGCTGAACGATGGTTGGTTGAATGAGTATCGCGTAGAAAGGAAGTAACCGCTGGGCTTGACGAAAGATGAGAGCTCGATGAAGAAGTTGGCTGTATCGGGCTGGTATCGGCGATTCTCGGGCTGTCACGGACTGTAGACGGTACATGAGGAGCCATTGATGGAGACGTTTTGGGTACCTGCGTTGTACGAGGGGAGGAGGAGGAGGAGGATGGAAACGAGGTGGCGCATTTAGAACTTGTCCAAGTCCGAGTAACCGGAGAATCTGATGAGTAGGACAATCAGTAATGTCATTAGTCAGGACTCAGATAAGCAGAACCAAGGGTAGATTATATAAACACACCTTCAGGAGTAACAAGTGGCGTGGAACTGGAACTGGACAAAGTCCTTGATATTGCTGGAGATCTGATATGAGAAGTCGTCGCAGTAGCAACGGCTTTAGACGAAGACAAAGACGCCGACTTTGTACCCGAAGTTGAAGAGCCTGAATCAAATCATAAATGTTATATTTTTACAAGCAACGATGAGAATAAACGCACCCATTCCTGCCAAAGAAGCACCCCTGACCATTCTTGACTTTGACGCAGTAGTCGCTGGTCTCGGTCCGGAAGGTACCGTTGTAGGTCTTAACGACGTCATTGACGTCCTAGGCCTCAACGTCGGGGTTGTGCTGAGCGTATCAACCGCTCGTTCAGCAGAAGATAACGACGGGATATCTTTCGACTCAGCGCTCAAGGATTGAGGACCTGGACCAGACTTGGTACTCTCTCCTTTCGATGGAGGGCTACACCTCGGTGAACGGGGTCCAGTCGGAGATGCTGGCGACAAGTGTCTCTTCGGTGTCGAAGAGTTGTTTCCTCTTGTAGGACTGAGCCTGGGAGTGTGGGTTGATATAGATGCAGGTGCTGTTGAGGGTACGAAATCAGAAGGACTATGCGTCTCCAACCGGTTCGTTCCATTTAATTGAGTCGCTGAAGCTGTTAAAAACAGGGGATCGTGGAGATCTGTATTTTCATTCGTGTGCGGAAAGGGTACAGGTCCGGTGGTGCTGGTGCTGGTGGAGATTTGCAATGCCGGGGCCGTCGTTGATTCTGAGGGTGCTGATGAACTTGAAATTGAGGATGCTATAGATGACGAGCGGACAAAAGAACCTGCGCGTATCAGCAGTGCAGTTAGTTTATCATGTTTACGTGAGTCGAAAATTATTACCTTCATTACCGCTCACACTTCCTTTTCTTGACGAACTTCCACTCGATAGACCAAAACCAAAAACAGAGCCATAACCCGACTTGACGGCGCTCCGATCCGTAGGAGACGTCCCGCCTGGATCAAATGTATCAGAATCTTTTGAATTAAAAACATAGTATGAGCGTGAGCGAGGCAGTAAAAATAGTAAAATAAACAGCAAGAAAACACACCTTCCCAAACATCCTTCAGCACGTCGATCTCGGCAGGTCTCAAAGACTTTCGGATGACCGTCCGTTTACCCTTTCCTCGTTGTTCTGCTTCACTCTCACCACCAGTACTCGAACTAGGATCCTCTACAGCCTTCAATTTCCCGTTCCCACCTCGACTAGCACTACTTTGACTATAAATGCTTCCAACCGATGAGACGGGGCTCGTTTGGCTCATAGCGCTTAGTCTCCTCGTGTCCAAACTATCGTGTGTATGCAAAGTGTTTTTGTGGTTGCCGGTAAGGTTTGCGGCCAGGGGAGTAGCACGAACACGAGAGGGAGATGGTAAAATTGGTTCAGGGGATTGGAGAGACAAGGAAGAGGGGTCAGCGGAAGTTGATACAGGAAAAGGGTACGATCCAATAATCGCAGATGAGTTCCCTCCTCTAGGTAACGCGGATGAGTTAGACGGAGCCGAACTTTTCATATTCGGACGAGAGAAACCCTTCGCGCTAGAAGCGCTAGCTTGTGAGGGCTTTTTTGTTGGTGTAGATGTAGTCGAGACAGCACGGACACGGGCAATTCGTGATTTGGTAGGAGATGCGAAAGGTGATGCGACAGGAGGTGTCCTAGGTGTAGATGGCGCGGACGAGCGGGAGGTGGGAGGCAACAATTTTTTTGTTGACCGGGGTGGTTCCGTGGATTGTGATTTTTGAATATTACTATTAGAACTAGTATACGTCGGCGAAGTCGCTGTAACGGACGATCCACGCCGCGTCCGAGGAATTGGAATGGAGCTGGTGGTGGTCAAAGAAGAAGAAGAGGTCGAAGAATTTTTGCGACTGGGGAAAGATGTGACTGACAAATTTTCCGTCGAATTCGTAGCCAATAACGAGGACTCTGAAACGCGTATTGCTTTGACACCAGATGAATTTGATATAGACCGAACCTTCCTCAATGCGGGGGATTGAGACGCAGTCGCTCTCGTCGATGGGCCCGGTGAAGGGAGAGAGGATGAAGCAAAAGACGAACTCGTCTGGGTATGACAGGGTATTTCAGCTGAGCTACCGCGAACCACGGAGATATTTCCCTCTGAAGCTCGAGTTCCCCCAATTGTTTTCCGCCGATTCGAACCGCTGACCCGCACGGAATTTGGTATTGCCTTGGGCGCCGAGCCTGTCGAAGGTGACGGCGCCATGTTGACTTAACTCCTCCAGGTCAAGATCCTATTCTTATGCGGGTCTAGTGGTCAGTATTAGTGCTGCAGTTATCGTATGACTCGAGATAATTGAGAGTCAAAGTGACACGTACGTTGGAGGTCTCCTCAGCTGGGCATCCGAGGCTAAGTATAAGCGATAAGGCCCAGGTACTGAGACGGAGCAATCTGAAGAAAATTGGAAATACAAGCGAAGGCGAGTGTGAAACGAGGGAATGAAAAAGAGTGAAGCAGCTGTATTGCAGCAGCGATTGTAACGAGCGTTGCGGGTGGGTGTCGTAGCAGAAACAATACAACTGAAATAAATGAAGAGCTATGTATTCTGCAGGCACAGAGATTGGACCGACATGAAGAACTTCGAATTCATAAAAAAAGATTTAAAGAAGGCTTTCTCTCATCAGATAATTGTCTCGGCTTCTCGGGCCTGATATCCTCAATCGGGTTAATCTCCCGACTTCTCCACCTCCATTCAGTCATTTTAATGATCACTTGGTTGCGATGGCAACGTCGACAAACTCAGTACGTGCAGCCAGCGTGCAGCGTACGTGGAACTGAAACTCTCAATCCTTTCCAACATTCGATTCTCAAGAGTACAAGAACAACTTTACGATACTTGGATGTTTATAGCACCCTCCGCAGACGCGCAATATGATCTTCAATTGACACCGAGTGCTATTTTTTCATCGCCGTTGCTTCTATTGTCGTAAATCTATAATCGTCGTTGAGACTCATGACCAGTGAGAAAAGGCTACGAACATGCATCCGTTGAGCATGTATCACTGCGACGACCAGCCGTCCGCCTCTCGTGCGACTCCGTCTCTCTGGTGGGAATTGCTCATTGCTCAATGCACGGCGATCCTTTGAAAAGGTTTGAGGCGCTGTGCGTAAGTGTGCGCAGTGCATAAGTAATCGGTAAGTACTTGTATCATCAAAGTTTCTGAGCCGTCTTGATGGACTATTGAATAGACGGAAGCAAGGCCGCCTTTCGGACACATCATAGACGACTCGCGAACAGATGCACCAGGGTTGTTCCAAAGGCTCGTCAATACGAGATGGTCCACGGCAGATTCATCTGGGGCCGCGGGGGGTCGAGTTCGAGGGATTCATTTGTATTTCTGTCCCTTCATAAGGCAAGCAACGCAAATCCATCTAGATTCTTCAAGGTGAATGATTTTCTTTCAGATCAAGCTGAATACCTGTAAATGTACCCATTCATATGAACCAGGTCTCTCGAGCACCTCGGCCTTATAGACACGTAATATGTGCCGTTCAGGAAGGCTATGGATTCGTGCGTGTCCCCGTATCAGAGTAGCATTAGTCTTGACTCTTCCGAGTGCCAAGCATCACCGCGACGTTCAGCATTTTATGTCACGGCGCTACTTTGGTGCGTCGGGAGTCCGAGTAAGCGTAGTATACAATATACAGTGTACTATGTATGTATATGATTATTACTTAACAAACTGGACAGAGCTAGACTCTTCGCGGAATGAGCAAGAATGAATATTAACTTACTTGTCGAGATCTTCCCTCCTACATACATTCCGGTTTTGGCGTGGTCGCTGTTGACCTCACCATGGAAGTCGGGATACTAGAGCAGTACAGGGTCGCGCCCTTTACCAGTTATGTAGTCCTACAAAAGTTCTTGGTTCGGTGAAGGAATTTGACGCGCGACGCGGAGCGATCACGAGACTGCCCTTGTCACACGAGTAACAGTCACGCGCGCAGTTTCTGCTTGTTCTCGCTGGCCCATGGACTACCGCCCATGATGCATGAACGTGGGGTGAAACGCTCGATTTCCTATGAACCTTTCGGAGTCCCAGTGAATGGATGATAGATCTGAAGGGCACGAGTCGCGATCAACGTCTTCTTGAAGTTTCCTTTAGCACATCAGGGTTCACGTATGTGTGATCCCAAATTGGCAAACATCCACAAGTGAGTCCCCTTCGACGATTCTCATGTACTTACTTGCTCATTCCTCGTCGTCAGGATATATGGTTTAAATCGAATCTACGATAGTGTGCAATCATGCAATGAGAGCAGCCAACAATGACATTGATCGGTCCGTGCTGAGCCGTCTTCCTCTTCGAGCTGTTGAAAAGGTGTTGAAAGTGTACAGAAGGTGTGTATGAGTAGACGATTGGCGCTAGGCATTCTGCGAACACCGCCTTGAATCTTCTGTTGATCTTGGTCAAAATAGAATGGGTGATGGTTGGGGTTGGACAAGCGTAACCTTTGGTCAAATGAGGAACAAGGGGGTATGTTCTACCACGCTCGCATTAGACTGCCTTCTTGAATCAGACTTTTCTCGGTTTCGAATATGCCTGCGCCTGCTGGATGGGCCTCGTTGTGTGGTTTGAATTGAGTTGGCCTCAGATACTTCATCAAGGGTGTGGATTCTTGCTGCGTTGGCATCCTTATGGTGAGTCATTGATGCTATCTAAAGACCGCCCTAAAACCTTAATATGAACTGAATAGACGCTACAGTCATGCTTTTGTGGGTCTTGCGACACCCACGCCTCACACATTGTGCTATACATCGTTGTTTCACACATCCATCTCCTCCCATTATTTCTTCTTACATTCACCATGACCGACGCTGCTCGTTCTGCTCGACTAAATCGAGTTTTGAATGATATCCTTCGTGGCAAACAACCGTTAACAAACCACAAGCAATTTATCGAGGCCATCTGCAATCAAGCAGATGCGGCCGCCTGCATGGACAAGCTAATTGCTTGCAAGGATGGACTGAAGTTTGTTCAAGCATCCATACGTTCTGATCTATCAGTGCCTTTCTTCAATGGCACCGCGAATGATCTTTTGTGCTTCTTACAAAAACCTGAGATCAAGACCATTAGCAATGGTCAATATCTTGACAAGACACTCCTAGCCATTGTAGACCCACCCATCTTCTGGAACGCTTTTGTTGAAGCATTCAAGGGGAAGAAGCTTTCGGAGAGTGCTCAACACTCTTTTGCGTGGACGCTTACTCAGCTCCTAGTTATCCCGAGCGATACAGCTTCGCCGTATATCCCAATCGCGGAAGAAGTCCTGCCCATCTTTGCCGCGTCTCTCATTCTTGGTATACGCAATGCCGGCGAGAAAATCAAACATACTATCTCTATCTCCTCTTCTCCTTCTCTTGCCATCGCTCGTGATGACATTCGACCCGGAGGTAGACACGACAACGACTTTGCGGACTTTCGACAAATAGCCATTTTACCGACCGCTGCAGAGCTCATTTCTACTGAAGCGCCCTTCTTGCGTCCTAGCTCTGCTCTGAACGATCCGAGTACGGAGGAGCATCGTGAGGCTATTTATCTGGACAATCAGTTCAGATTGATGCGAGAGGATCTGATTCACGAGATGCGGGAGGAACTTCAAATTGCGATGGGGAAGCAGAAAGGACGGAAGCATCGTGGATACATTGTGGACGGAATGAAACTTACTGGTGTGGACTTTGGTGAGCAAGGCAAACGGAAGAGGTGGGGGATGATCTTTGAGTGTAGTGAGGACTTGCCGGAGTTGGAGAAGATCAAGGGTCTTAACAAACGGAAGGAGTTTTTGACGAAAAACTTCAAGATCTTGAAGCACCAATCCCTGACCTGTCTCATTGCCGATGGTGAAGCCCTCGCTTTTCCATCGGTGAGACGAGATGAGGGACTTCTCTCAAAGAAACCTCCGCAGATTGTTCTGGAGATGGAAGGAGATGTTGCGATTACGAGTCTGTTACTGCGATTGAAGTCAGCTGAACGCGTCAAACTTATCCAAATTGACACTGCTGCATTTGCCTTTGAGCCCATTTTGAATGCGCTGAAGCGTATCAAAGTTCTTCCTCTGGCTGATGAGCTGCTGTACTGGCAGGAGGGCAAGGGCATAAGCTCTCCGTCTCAGTCCACCGCATTCACCTCTGCTGTACGAAAGTTTGAATGCAACCCAAAGCAGGATATCAAAGACCTCCTGAAGCTGAAGAAAACCATCGTCCTTGATGACACTCAAGCTCAGTCTCTTTTGTCAGGTCTTAAGCAGAGTTTGTCAATCATTCAGGGACCCCCAGGTACGCCACGATACGCCTTTTATTGTGGACGTTGACTTATTTTGGAGTATTGTAGGGACCGGAAAGTCTTTTATTGGTGCCTTACTCGCCAAATTCATATATGATTTCTCTGAGCAAAAGATTCTCATTGTATGCTATACGAACCATGCTCTCGATCAATTTTTGGAAGATCTACTTGACATCGGCATACCTTCGGAGATGATGGTTCGTGTCGGCGGCAAGAGCACCACCCGAACAGAACCGTTGATGTTGCAGAAACAACCGCGCACATTCAAGTTCGGTCGTGGTGATTATACGCTTATTGACGGACTGAAGGGGGATGTTGAGGTTCGCGCGAAAAGCTTGGACGCTGCTTTCAAGAAATATCTTCAAGCTACGGCACACAACTCAGACTTGCTGCTGTATCTGGAATTTGAGGAACCCGATTTCTTCCAGGCATTTCGTGTACCTGTCCCTCAAGATGGTATGAAAACAGTTGGGAGGAAAGGTCGGACAATCCGTGGCGACTATCTCCTATCGCGCTGGTGTACGGGTAAATTCGCTGGCAGCTTTTCGCGTGCGCCTAATGTCAGAGGGGCTCAGGAGATATGGACAATGTCTGCGAGTGCTCGCCAAGCCCTGGTGTCACAGTGGAAGAGGAATATATTAAAAGAGAGTATCGAGGAGCTTTGCGAGGCTGCTGACAAGTACAACAAATTGATTGGCGAGCTCTCAAGGAAATTCAGTGAGCGAGATGCGGCCGTGTTGTGCTCCAAGCGAATTATTGGTTGCACTACTACTGCTGCTGCTAAGTATACTGATGATATCCAAGCTGCTGCGCCGGATGTCGTCCTAGTTGAAGAGGCTGGCGAAATTCTTGAGAGTCATGTCTTGACCTCGTTAGGAACAGCTGCTAAGCAACTTATTTTGATTGGCGACCATAAGTGAGTTGCCATCCAAGTTCTGCTGATGTTCAGATGCTCAGTCGCATTTCAGGCAACTGCGACCAAAGGTTAACAATTACAAGCTCACTGTCGAGAAAGGCGATGGATATGACTTGAATGTCTCCCTCTTCGAGCGTCTCGTCCTTAAGGGATACCCTCACCAAACTCTGATTGCGCAGCACCGTATGCGCCCCGAAATTTCTGCACTAATTCGTCACCTCACATATCCTGATTTGCTCGATGCCGAAAAGACCAAGAACCGCCCCAACATTCGTGGTCTTCGTGACAACGTTGTCTTTATTAATCACGCATACCCCGAAGATGACATGCCCCAACTTGCGGACAGTCGTGACCTTGGATCCAAATCATCCAAGCAGAACACATATGAAGCTCGCATGGTTCTGAAGGTTGTGAAATACCTTGCGCAACAAGGCTATGGCACAGACAACATGGTCGTTTTGACCCCATATCTTGGACAGCTCAGCAAACTACGTCATGAACTTCAACGTAGTTCAGAAATTGACCCCGTTCTTAACGACCTAGACTCATATGATCTGATTCGTGCTGGCTTGCTGAGCGCTGGTGGAGCTAAATCAAATCAGAGAAAGCTTCGCCTTTCTACAATAGGTAAGAAAGCCCCATCCTCTGATTGAAATGCAGGGTCTCAATCCTTTGCTGTAGATAACTACCAGGGTGAAGAAAGCGAAATCGTCGTCGTCTCTCTTACCAGAAGCAATTCCAATCATGACATTGGTTTCATGTTTGCTCCTGAACGTTTGAACGTTTTGCTATCGCGTGCTCGCAATGCAATCATTATGATCGGCAACTCTGACACGTTCACAAAGGCGCGAAAAGGCAAGGAGCTTTGGCAACAGCTTTTTGAGCTACTGAAAGGGAATGGGCATATTTATGACGGACTACCCGTGAAATGTGAGCAGCATCCTGATCGGACTGCTTCGCTCAAAACCGAAGACCAATTTGAGACCGAGTGTCCTGATGGAGGATGCTCTGAACCTTGGTATATCCCATCCATCTTCAAAACCCTGTATCTTTCTCATTTCGTTTGTAGTGGCGTTAAGCTTAGCTGCGGCCTTCATACGTGCCCCTCAAAATGTCATCAGCTGTATGATCACTCGAAGATGCCCTGTTCTGAGATAATTCGTTCTCGATGCTCTAAAGGTCACAATAGATCCAGGAGGTGCAACGAAGTCGATACTCTTCAATGCAAGAAGTGTGAAAGGGAAGCTCAAACTGCCGAGCGCAAGCGTCAAAAAGATTTCGAGCTGCAAAAGAAGCGAGACGAGGCAGAGGCAGAACATCTACGACGCGTGAAGGAATTAGAAGAAGAGTATGCCGAACAGCAGCAGCTACTCCGAGACATACAGTTAACGGAGGAGCGAGAAAATCAGATAAAGCAAAAGAAACGAGATATTGAGCAAGCTAAAGAATTTTTGCACAAGAGAAGTGCAACTCAGTCATGGCAGCCTTCGTCCAGTCCATCCCCGGTGCCCAGTTCTCCCGATGACGTACCCACTAGCATTCCTCAACCTAGTACATCGACGGCAAATGTTTCTCCGACTCCTACAACACGTTCTCGGAGTCCTCCTTCAAACCCTGCACCGTCTCGTGATACAAGTGCAAGGAAAACACCCGCCCGAAAACCTCCCCCTCCGCCTCCTAGGAGCCGTGGAATCCCAACTTCTAATCCTACGACCACGAATCCGTCACCGTCAACCCAGGAGTGGCAGCGTATAAAAAACTTGGAAGGCGTGACCAACGACGCTATTGATGCTATCATGGACATGGTGGGGTTAGAAGAGGTCAAGAAGCAAGTTCTAGGGATATATGATAAGATTGTTGTTGCGAAACGTCAGTTCATTTCTGTGAAGGACGAGCGTTTCAATGTTGTCCTTCTTGGTAATCCTGGAACTGGTACGCCTTTTGTTGTTTCCGCTCGTTCGGGTGCTCATTCATAATGCAGGCAAAACGACTGTTGCCCGACAGTACTCGAAATTCTTGGCTTCCCTCGACGTCCTCCCAGGGTTTGAGTTCAAAGAAACCACTGGTTCGCGTCTAGCTAACGATGGAGTACCTGGGACGAAGAAGTTACTCGAAGATGTTATCAATGCAGGCGGAGGTTCTATCTTTGTTGATGAGGCGTATCAGCTCACGTCGGATCACAATTTCCAGGGGAAGCAGGTGTTGGACTTCCTCTTGGCAGAAATGGAGAACAATGTCGGCCGCCTTGTGTTCATCCTGGCAGGTTACAATAAAGAGATGGAGAAATTCTTCGAGCACAACCCGGGTCTAAAAAGTCGTGTCCCATATACCCTCCAGTTTGACGATTATAAAGATGATGAGCTTCGCAACATGCTAGAGAAACGCATTCATACGAAATTCTCTGGGAGAATGAAAGTGGAGGATGGGATACAAGGCCTGTATGGGAGGATTGCTGTCAGACGTTTAGGTAGAGGACGAGGGGAATCCGGATTCGGGAACGCCAGAGCGCTCGAAAACCTGCTCGCGCGGATTCATGCACGTCAAACGGAAAGAATCAGCGAGGAGCGTAAAGCTGGCCATCGACCGGACGATTTCCTCCTCGTCAAGGAAGACCTCATAGGACCTGATCCTTCGCAGGCATTCCTGCAGAGCGACAGCTGGAATGAACTCCAACAGATGATCGGTCTTCACTCGGTCAAAAAATCGATTCTGAGCATGATTGATATGATCTCGCTCAATTACAAACGTGAACTACAAGAGGAAGAGCCTTTGCAGGTGTCTCTTAATCGAGTTTTTCTTGGCTCACCTGGAACTGGGAAGACTACTGTAGCGGGGCTTTATGGACGAATTCTCGCTGATCTGGGTTTGTTGAGTAACGGTGAAGGTGTGTGCACCAATTTGCAGTTTCAAACAAGATAGCTAAATACTCATGATATCAGTTGTAATCAAGAGCCCTTCTGATTTCGTTGGAAGCGTGATAGGAGAATCACAGAAACTGACAAAAGCGATTCTTGCGAATACAGTTGGAAAGGTCTTGATTATCGATGAGGTTTGGCTCTCATCACAGTTATCTCAAATGATATTGATTTACAATTCAGGCTTATATGCTCTATGGTGGTGGCAAAGGCGGACAAAAACAGAGTGATCCTTACAAGACGGACGTTGTTGACACTATCGTCGCTGAAGTTCAAAGTAAACCGGGCGAGGATCGATGTGTTCTTTTATTGGGCTACAAGGACCAGATGCTCGAAATGTTCCAGGTCAGTAACACCTCTCGCATTGGGTGTGGGCATCAATCAATACAGAACAAATTGTTTCAGAATGTCAATGAGGGTCTGAGTCGGCGTTTCGCGATTGATGATGCGTTCAACTTTGAAGATTTTTCCACTGAGGAATTGCGCCAAATCTTGGAATTTAAACTCCAGAAGCAAAGTCTTGACGCCACTGCAGAAGCCAAAACTGTTGCTCTTGATGTCCTCAACCGCGCCAGTAAGTGCATACGAGTCATCAAAGTATATCCAGACTTACGTGTGATATGAAGAGGTCCGTCCAAACTTTGGAAATGCAGGCGAAGTTGAAAATCTTTTGAGCAAAGCAAAGACAAACTACATGAGTCGCATACGTGGGGCTAGCGCAACAGGTTCTGTTGTTTTGGAACCTTCCGACTTCGATCCAGCTTTTGACAGAGGCGCTCATGCCAGCAACAATCTCGATGACCTGTTCAAAGACGTGGTTGGGTGCGAAGATGTTGTAGCTAAATTGCGCAAGTTTCAGAAGATGGCCCAAGTCGCAAAACAAAGAAATCAGGATGCCCGCCAATTAGTACCCACGTGTTTCGTATTTAAGGGTCCACCAGGTAAGTGCTCACTTCCTGACCACGAGCGGCCGAAATCTAATTGTCGGTGCAGGTACAGGAAAAACTACGACTGCACGCAAGATGGGCCAGGTCTACTTTGATATGGGATTCTTGAGCCGGCCGGAAGTGAATGAATGTTCAGCTTCTGATCTAGTTGGCCAGTACGTTGGTCAAACTGGCCCCAAGGTAGTCCAGATGTTCGAGAAAGCACTTGGGCAGGTCCTCTTCATTGATGAGGCATATCGTTTGAAAGAAGGACATTTCGCGCAGGAGGCAATTGATGAAATTGTGAGCTTGTTGACACAAGATCGATTCAAAGGAAAGATAGTTGTCATTCTTGCTGGATACGACGAGGACATAAATCAGCTTCTAGCGGTGAACAGGGGTCTCGCTAGTCGATTCCCTGAGGAAATTCTCTTCCGAAATCTAGGTCCTGATGAATGTCTCGCAGTATTGGGCCAGCAGTTGAAGAAGGATCAAGTACATCTTGAAGGATTAGATGATCCGTCGACTGACATTTATCAGCTCCTTCGCCGATTTTTCGTTGCTTTATCTCAACTGCCTTCTTGGGGCAATGCCCGCGATGTCATCACTATTGCGAAAGAGATGGCAGGTGTCGTCATGGAGAAGGCTCCTTTGGACGTTACGAGCGCGTTTCTGACGCTTGACCCAGAAGACGCTATTGCATGTGTCGAGGATGCTCTTGCCCGCAGTCTTAGTCGCAACTCCAACCGCCCTAACCATCCTACCAACCCAGTTCCACCATTCCCTGTACAGATGCCTGATCCTATGGCTCCACCTTTACCGTCTTACGCAACCACAAATGCAACCGCAACTGCAACCGCAACCGCAACTCGCAACGATACACCTGCACCAGCAACTGACATTGATGAAGGGCGCGACCCTGGTGTCTCCGACGCAGTGTGGGCCCAGCTGCAGCTCGACAAAGCGGCAGAGATAGCCGCTCACAAGAAAAGAGAAGAAGATATCCGGAGAGCTGAAGAAGAGATGCGGGAGGCTCAGCGGAAGGAGGAAGAAGAGCAGACACGCGCGAAAGAGCTTGCGCTCGCTGAAGCTCGCGAGCGAGATTTTTTGAAGCAGCAAGAATTGAAACGCGAACGCGAGCAACAGAGGATCATGGAAGAGAACGCGAGACGGGAGCGAGAGAGGCGGGAGGCGGAGTTGAAGGCGCAGCGAGAAGCCGAGGCGAGGGCTAGGCAGCAGGAGGCGAAAGCCCAGAAGGCTTTGAGGGACATGGGAGTCTGTGTAGCAGGTTTTCGATGGATTAAACAAGGTGGTGGCTATCGTTGTGCAGGTGGATCGCATTTTGTCTCCGATGCCCAGCTAGGGATATAGATAACGGACGATCCTTGAGACTTGGGTTGAATAGATTTCGTTGTAGCACATATGAATCTTGAATTACTTACATACATTCATCGCAAAACTGGGTTGCCGGTTACATGGGCGCCAACCTACACCGTGTGAGCGTGCACATCTTTTCCTGGATCCTCGTTGAAAACGGTCTGTTTAAAATTGGTGTGCATCTTCGTGGAATACTTTCGAACCGCTTCGCAGTCTTATCAGAAACCTGACGATGGACCTGACGATGGAACCTGACGATGGAGGTCGGCGGTAGACTGAGCAAACGCTTTACACCACAACTATAGGACCACTGATGCGCAATTGTGTGCTAGAAGCTCTGCGCTGGACACTGGAAGGAGGATTATGCACACGCGTGTTTGTTATCTTGCACCAGAGTCACGAAACTGCTTCAATAGCAAAAGAACGAGGGACGACGCATGTGGTATAGGTGTGTGCATGCTTTCTCTTCCCGTTGCATTGGTTATGAACCAGGGGTATTTAGCGAAGTCTCAGTGTTACACGCAGTTTTTCGACTCGTAGATGACCCTTTCGGTGCAGCGCAGCCCCGGGTACGACCGAGCACATTTTACGCTCCGTATGGCTCCAATATGAGTGTGACTTCGTCCAATTCATCGGGAGAATCACCGAAATGCACGAGGTCTGACCCACTATTGAAGTGATTTGTCAGTCAAAAGGTGCACGGAGAATTTGGCTTAGCGGAAGGTGATTGCAGGATGGTTGGGAAACCGTTTCTGGTTCTGACGTTAACATTCGCTAGGTAAGCAAGAACAAGTCCGTCCATAGCCAATGCTACAGGCTTTTCTTCACCATCAACCCCGCTCAACGTGATACTTGGGCGCGAAGAAGTCGCCAGCCATTCGAAACGCGAATTATGTTTTCTGATGTCCCTTCCCGTCTGAATTTGCAAGTTCTGCAAAGAATCGCGGGTACATACATGGTCTTGGCTTCTGGAAAATAACAGACTGGGGTTGAACGCTTCATCGGAAGCAACGACCCAAAGGAACGATTCAAGTATGCCCCATGATTTCTGTACGTCATTGTAATCGTCTTTCCAAACTGAAAGCTTTAAAACGGGCTTGCTTAGTGCAAAATATCTCGAGGCGATAGTATTCCCTGGTGCTCTATCACAGCGAAAACACCATGCTGTCTCCCCTGTCTCTCCTAACAGTAATCTCGCTCGCTTTGAGCGGCAGCTCAAGCCCCGTCAGCTTGAAATCTCGCTCCGGTGGTTTCAGCATGCCTCTCACTAAGGTCGTCGACATCACCAGTGGTCACAATCTTGTGCAATCAGGGAGGCTTCGGGCACAGAATTTTCAGGTTGGGCCAGTTGGTAGAGGCAAGAGGCAAACAGAGCCAGTTGTTAACGAAGCTGTGACGTATCTTGCGACAATCACCGTCGGTGCGAACAGCCAAACCTGTGAATTATTTCTTCAACCGTGCTCCTTCTTAATTACTCAACGGTACCGTTTCACAGTCAATTTGATCGTCGACACTGGTAGCTCCAATACCTGGGTCCGTGAATATCCTCTCGTGTTATTTGATGTTCAGCGCTTATTCGTCATCCGATATCAGGTCGGCGCTGAGGCGGCTTACGAACCTAGCTCCACCAGTACAGATACCTACAATATTGCGGAGGTTGCATACGGTTCCGGAATGTTTGTCGGTGAGCAAATCTTTCTAATTCACTTACCCATCTCACACTGTCCCCTTAGGCGTAGAGTATAACGATCAGATAGCGCTCACGAGCGAAATGGTTATTCATAACCAGTCGATCGGAACTGCATTCATAACACAAGGGTTTCAAGGAGTAGACGGAATCATCGGGTGTGTGGTGTTGGAAGTCTTTCATTCTCAGGATCTGATGAGATTCTTAGGCTTGGACCAACCAATCTAACAGCGGGCACAGTACAGGGATCAGATATTGTTCCTACCGTTACAGACAGTTTATTCAATGAGGGTATAATCTCGGCAAAAATCGTCGGAATGTCCTTTGAGCCTACGACCGAGGAAGAGGTTACAAATGGAGAACTTTTCTTTGGTAATTATTCAATGCTGAAACAGCGCTGCGTGTGTGCGTGTGTACTGACAACTTGCATGGTCATAGGCGGGGCAGATGACACGAAATTCACTGGAGAAATCACATACACGTAAGTGCACATACTCCCTTTTCTTCGTTTGCATTCGCAGTCCAATGATGTTTTCTCGGATGTTTTTGCAGACCGAAGGAAACCGAATACTGGGGAATTACACAGTCGATCTCGTACGGCGGAACAACTATTTTATCCAACTCAACTGGTATCGTAGACAGGTTCGTCGTTCGTTGTTCAACTTCCCATCATCTTCATTCACTCTCAACTCATGATTATTTCTGAAATAGCGGGACCACTCTTCTATACCTTCCGACAGACACACTCAACGCATATATCGCCACGACTGGCGGAGTTCTCGATGGCAACACTGGCCTGTATCAGATCACCTCCGAACAGTATGCTAGTCTAGAAAGTATGATTTTTACCATCGGCGGCGTGAGTACTTTTCATTCAAAATACTACCCTTTACGCACGCATTCCTAATCATATACACGCAGACCGACTTCGAGTTGACACCAAACGCTCAAATATGGCCTCGTTCGCTGAACGAACAAATCGGTGGAGATGCTGACGCTATCTACCTTGTTGCTGCTGATATTGGTACGTCGTAGCTTTCTTTTCCTTTCAATTGTGGAATGGTAGATCATGAGTGAAAATTACAGGCACGGGAAATGATTTTGACTTTGTCAACGGATATGTCTTTTTGGAACGGTTCTATTCCGTTTTTGATACCACCAACTCAAGGGTCGGGCTTGCGACGACGTCGTTCACGAACGCAATGTCCAATTGAGTCGATGATGATTGATACCGATGTATTAATAGTAATAATGACTTTTATGACGAATGCATGCTGCTCATGAAATTGGTGATTTGTGGCTCTTTACGCCAGGATTTTCAGCGTTCAGCCTCCATGCAAGTTGGTGAATCAACCTTATTTGAACAGTGTCAAAATTCATGATGACAATCTCAAATCCGGATCCCATAATTGATTATTAGTGCAGGGCATACATGTAGCAAGAGAAAGAAAGGTATAATGCACGTCAATGAGCGGTACGGGTGCCTAGCCATGTCAAAGCTGGTCGACGGTTGACCTCGGTTGACGTTAGTATGCGATGCACATCATGATCGATTTGCAAAAAATTCGCTTCCTGAACGCATTGTACCTAAGTGTACCTATCAGACTATGTATGTACAATGACAGTGGCACAGTGGCAGCTCGTGGCAGACAGCAGAAAGAAAAGAAAAATACATCGATTCGATCTTTCAACTAGCTTAAATCTTTGACAGTTTCTAGCATCTTTAACCTTTCGACAACAACTTCAAGCGCCCGTGCTCCATATGTACAAGGTTCTTCAATATCAGCAATTTTAAATTAAGGCACATATGGTCCCATAAAATCCGCCAATCGACATGAGTTCGAACAAGCTATCGATCCCATAGGGGTCCATGATGATGGTCCAAAACCTTGGTTAAACATGATGTTTACAATGTTTACAACGTGATATTCGTGCATGATGTATTGTTGTTCTTAGAATGAAGATCGAGTTTGAACATCATCCTCTCGGATACCAGACTGAGACGAGACAGTGCGGAGCACGATGAAGAATGCTATCGCGATTTCGAGTTATTGGGACGTGACTCAATTCGCAGATTCAAGGATGTCCTTCAAGAAATTGACTTGAGCATTGATGTTAGTCTCGAATGCCTGATAGATATTCAGTCAACCTGCTTTGAAGAGAACCCAAAATAGATCTCACCTCTCCCCCATGCATAACTTCATAGTGACCTCCAGGTGCCTCCACAAGTATAACGTCTAGTGAAGAGTTGTTACTGTGCAGCCGATAACTATATAGAGCACTCACTGTTTGGAGCACCAGCAGCAATACTGCGCGTTATCTTTGCTGGCGTAACATCGTCCTCTCTGGACATGACCACAAGGTACTTAGTCCGTGCTTCCTTTAGACGAAGCCCTGGCCGCGCGGACATGATCTCGAAGACAGCACGAGGTGTGACGGTATTTGGAGAGGCAGAAAACGGTGTTTGGCCTTGAGAAAACATGAAAACAAAACCTAGAGGAGATATTTGAGCATTGACAACCCACTCCATTCGTGTGGTACACGCACCGTCATAAGAACTTGGGGTGTTCAACATCGCCAGCTCTCCTGGCCTACCCACTGCGCGGAGGTATTGAGGTGATAACCCAAGCTTGGCGCTTGTTGCATCGGCCGTGGCCCAGAACACCAGTCGAGGGTTGAACCCAAGAGACATAACAGTGGCATACCCTAATGTAGCATAGACTCAATTTTTAGTACCAAACATTCAAGATACAAATTACACCGTACCATCCAATATGGGGCAATGTGCCATCGCGCCCGCCAAATTCGGATCTTCCAGAATTAGATTTGCGCAGGTAAGACCGCTCAACGCACTGCCCATGACCACTATCTTGTCACTTTTGAACATCTCTGGTCGTTCGCGCGCCCAATGGATAACGCTCTGGTAGTCTTCCTGTTGCTTCTTGAGTGAAAGTAGATTCCGCGGTTGGCCATCGGAGTCACCGAAATGGCGGTAATCTAGAATAAGGGATGCAAAGCCGGCATCTTGAGCCCATCGTTCGCCAAAGACTGCGAGCCCTGCGTCTTTGATGACAGACATGCTATAAGCAGCCAACGTGTCATCGTCAGATGAGAACTAAATTGGAACACGGTGGGAAAGGACGTACCCATGACCTGCAACGACTAGAGGGTGTGGTCCGGGAATTGAAGGCTTATATTGCCAGACGTCGAGGAAAACGTTCTTCTCAACGCTAGATATTCTGATGGTCTCTCGTGTGAAGGAGTTTGGCATCGCTGCAGTGGATTGCACCTGGCAGGGAATCGCATATCACGTATTATAAGCCAACCATCTTCACATGGGGAAGTCCATCTGCAAATAACTAGATCAGTTCTTGTATGAATGTAGCGAGCGGTGCCTAAATTAATCTTCGCGCCTATCGGCACCGGACAAACGGCGGTGATCTATGAATCGATATGGCGAAATATACATGTCCGAACGACAAAACTAGTCTCGTTGAAGTTCTGCTCATCTAGTATCCTCAATTTGAAGGGTGTTTCCTCAGGATACGGCTCGGCTACAGCTCGGACTGTAGACTGGTCAACCAGCTATCTGGTATATGTACTTAAAACTTAAATGAAAATGACTGACCTTTGTTCATGAACGGAAACTTGTTCAATGTGTCCCTGTGGGTCCAAGGAGCCTGGGCGCACCTAGCACGAAGTTTGACCTGAACTTTGTCGATGTCTGGACTTCTTAGGACATATGACTTTCAAGCTGTGAGGACGTATTGAACTTTAGTTCATCTTCTACCGTTCGTACGAGAACTCGAGCACACTTTTGTGCGCAGAATCGTCAGATTCTAAGTATGTACGTCTCGAATTTTCGCGACGAGTAAGAAGCAGGTAAGAAGTATGTTCTGGAAGATTTCCACAAATGGAAGGGAAAGCTTAGGAACAGCAAGGAAGGATTCTGTAAGCGTGACATCTGCGTGACAGCCGTGAACTCATCACTACGGCGTTACATATGTAGCTGGGGCAAGAGGCTCTGCCTTTCCCCAGAGCTTACCACCTTCTTCTCATCCTTCTTCCTTCATTCTCTCTTCAAGTTGCTCGTCAGTCATTCTGTAATCTCTTTGTGGAGATTTTGAACCTAAATTGTTTTGGACAAAGTCTCGAAGGATTCACTTTGACAATCATCGTCACCGCGATTGCTCAATAAAGAATTCGTGTTTACATTGCTTCTTTTTGGCCTGAGCATCACAAGTTCTGGTATCGCGAGCAGTGCAGACGAACGAGCCACGTAGAATTGGTGCACTGTCTGCAGATAATGTTTGTATTGACCTGTGAATCTGGCGCGCTAATATAACTTTGAATCGATAGTCGACAACAAGAGCAGTTGAAGTCAAATATTCGAACAGAAATATAGTACATAAGAGTGTTCTAGCTAAGTCAGTCTTCGACCTTTGACTTTGCTCATTTCAATTGAACATCACACGGCGCCACAGTCTCCACGAAGCAGTATGTCGAACGATTTCCATAATGCGATAAACGACCTTTTCCGTACCATTGCTGGACGAATGGGAGGACATAGTAACGCCAGAGGCGAGAATAGTGGAAGCTTACGAAACGACGGAGACGATGTCGACATGAACCCAGATGTGGGCTCAGAGGTAGAGAACATCTCGTCTCCTCGGTTGACAAGTCCACCGACTTCCGTGAACACCCCTGGTTCTACTCAAACTCCTTCAGAAAGGGATGTAGTCATGTCCGCTTCCAACTTTACTGCAACGCCGGTCGCAGTAGATGTCCGGGTTTCCCTAGCCACCCATGTCGATGACAATGACGATGCGAGGTCTGAGCAATCTATGCCCACCCTCCAAGAAGTCAGTGATTCTGAAGATGACGAGAGCGACTCCGAATTTCATTTGTCTCACACTGACCGTCGTCGTGGTACAGGAGGCGCAGAGGGCTTCGGGGATGCCGCCGATGACAGTATTGAAGTCGATATGATGCCGCACATCGCTGAAGACTCGGCTGGTGATGGTGATAGGAGCCTTTCTGCAGGAGGTAGAAGTTTCTCTGGGCCACAAGGAACTCGTCGAGCTAGGGTAGAGGATGATGTTGAAGGGGATTCAGAAAGAGATCGCAGGCACCCTTCGCAACGCACTTCTACTCCAATCAATATTTCCAGTAATCGCAGTTCCAATACATCAACTCCAGCTGCTCGTTCTACACCTGTATCACCACCACAGGGCAGTAGTTCCCCTGCTCAATCCACGATTTTCAACCCTCAATGGTTGGATATACCCAATCGCAACCATTCACACGGTGTTTCGTCATGGTCTTCTTTTCAACAGCAAGCGTCTCGAACAGCTAGTGCTCCAGATCAGGCAAATCAGAGCGGCGGGGATGGTGTCAACCCGGGTGAATCTGCCAGTTTCAACATTGATTTTACTGAGGCTCCCCAAGGGCGAACTTCGGGTGAGAGTGGGAACCCCGGGTCAGCACACATGTCCGGAGGCTCACTGTTCAATGCTCCCACCAACGCCCGCGCAGGTACCCAAAGTGTCGGCGAAGGGGATGCGATGCCCGGTTTTGGATACCTTCCAGCTCATCTTCAAGCACCCATGAGGATTGGTACTAGGGGCACGATGGGTGGCGCTCCAGGAGTCCGGGCCGGCGCTGCTGGCCTTATATCATCTTATCCTTACCCTCATAGACATATTCCGCATGTCCATGTACATCGTGGAATTCGAGGCCAAAGCGAGTCTCCTGGAAATCCAACTCCTGGCGGGACAGAACGACACCCGTTTGCCGAGTTTTTGACTCGATTTGGCAATGCACTGCGTGAGGCATCTCAGCAGAATGGGAATGACTCAGCTACGGCGAACAATTCTGCGCCTGCAGAAGCTGGAAGTGGTCAAGCGGATGCTAGTGTTGGTACAGCAAATACAGAGAATTCTACTGCAGCTCCAGCAGCTCCTCCTTCGACTGCTCCCGCGAATACTGGGTCTGAAACTGGTACGATACCCAACCGCACTGGCCCTCAACCTCAAGGAGCACCTGGACAGCAAAACCAGCAGAACACACCTTCTAACCGGCTCGCGACCTTCTTACAGTCACTCATTGAAGCTGCTACAAGTGGTGAAGGCAATTTCACTACCACTGCCTCTGTAAACGGTATTCCGATTAATCTAGATGGACCGGCTGGTGCAAATGCGACTGGTGCTAATCACGACACGAATGCAGCCGGTACTGGTCCCAATCTTCGTCACATCGATCACCTTCCTATGCTGACGAATTTCTTCACCACGCTCGCGAACGGCCACATACATGGCGGTACGTTTGAAACTCTATTTCTTGTCTTTTCTAGATTGTTCTTTCCCAGTCCGTGTGACTCTGAAGGAACGTATTTCTTTCTTTACGCTTATTTATCTTGCTGTATTACTCCGTCCTCATCTCTATTCTCTATATTCGCCATGGCGAATGCTCACATCTTATTATCTTCGACAGGGACATTTGCTTTTGATCCAACGACGGGCGGTTTCACGGGCGGGTTCCCTGTCTTTGGGTTTCGTCCGCCACAAGAAAGGGATGATCCCGAGCGAGCCAGACGTATAGTTGCTGGATTGGAAGAGGTCCCTGTGGGCCTTGTGAGGAGACTTGAACGCGTGGCACGAGAATCTAAACACCCTGGTGCTGACGAAGGCGAGGGTGGGCAAGGTGACGGAGGTTGTGCGATTTGTTGGGAAAGGTTGATTGAGAATGACGATGTGCTACTAAAATTGCAAGAAGAGGAAGAGGCTGTAAAGGCGAAAGAGAAGGAGGCGAAAGAGAAGGAGGAGAAGGAGAAGGAGCAAGAAACGAAAGAGAAAACTTCGATGACTCATGAAGATACCCAGATGGAATCTTCTATAGAGACTTCGTCCTCGTCCCTCGATCCCAAACCGTCGCCAACAACTGTTCCTTCCTCTTCTGAGCCGTCTTCTTCTTCAGCTGCATCCTCATCCTCATCGACTTCATCGCAGAAGAAACCCAGGACCCCAAAGTACCCTCGTATTATTGCTCTCCCATGCGCCCACGTCTTTCATGCCGACTGCCTTATACCCTGGTTCTCTCGTCCAAGGCAAACAACATGTCCGACGTGTCGGTTCAATATTGATCCGGAAGGCCTTACCAGATATATGGGGACTGCTAGGAGACCCACAGCTACTGCTTCCCCTGGTTTCAGAGGCGGTGGGCAGCAGAATGTAGGTGTCCAAATTCCTCAGCCGCCGATTCCGACAAGGGAACATTCTACAGCTGCGAATGGTACGGCAAACATGGCCGCTCCTGATGTTCCTTCCACTAGTGAGTCCGCAGAGGATATGACTGGACCTACATTATTACCAAGTGCAGTCAGCGGTGGGTGGTTTGGTCCAATTATGTCTTCCAGTAAGTGCTGTCTGCCTTCATGTGCCATTGCTTTATGTGATATGCTCATCCTTGACATTCGCAGTCAATGGTGGCCCTGTTTCAGGCAGGACTGGATTTATTCCGATACCAACCGGGTCTGGCTACGTATTATCTGCATCGACTGGTCCTCAGGGTCATTCGACGTCTAATAATCCGCCTGGACCTCAGACCCCGGTGAACGCAGGCACTCACCATCCGATGTCCAGTGCTTCGTCTTCTATGCCCGCTGGTAAGCATGCTCCCAAGGTTGCATGGAGAAATAGACTTACCAACACGTTGTATTCCCTTTCTCTTTTTTTTATTATTAACCCCAGGCTCTTCAACATCCGCGACGGCGGCGGATTCAAATTCATCAGCATCCCATCATACCACTGACAATGCAGGTGATGGTCTTTCATTCTTCATGTCGGGCGCATATGACATTTAACGCATACCCAATAGGTAGCACTGCGGGCGACAGCGGACACGCACTTTCAGCAACAGGATCTGCCCCTATAGCGGACGCTATCAGTCCTACTGTAGAACCATCAGCGTCTGCTAGTTCTCCTCCTCCGGCCCAAGTACCAGGTCAACCTCAGATTGATCTCTCCCAAGGTCAAGGGTTGACTCAGGAACATGCTCATTCTGTGGCACAAAGCCTGTTTAATGAAATTTTTCGCAATCGTCCCAGACAAGGTTGGTGTTAACTATTGTGGAAGTGGTGGCAGCAACTGAAGAGATATAGACCATGATGCCAGACCTCATGGAGATGCACCAACTACACTCCAGCCTCCAGGTCAACCTCAGATTGATCTCTCCCAAGGTCAAGGGTTGACTCAGGAACATGTACAAAGCCTGTTTAATCAAATTTTTCACAATCGTCCCAGACAAGGTTGGTGTTAACTATTGTGGAAGTGGTTTCAGCAACTGAAGAGATATAGACCATGATGCCATACCTCATGGAGATGCACCAACTACACTCCAGCCTCCAGCTCAAGGTAATCATGTTTTCTAATAGTCCTTTTTCATGAAGCTCATTCTCTCAGCCCCTGGTGCAGGTCTAGGCAATGCCCCCTCGGGTCCTATGCCAAATTCTGTGCCGAATTTCGGACCATTCCCTTACATCCGCACTCCTTCACCAGACGCTCATGACAATGCTCATGAACACAATTTTGGGAATGGCTTCCTTACAATTGGCTTCGACCTCATTATCGGCTCCGGACCTCCTCCACCTGGTGCAGTGACATTAGGTCAATTCATAGGTGAACCACACAGACATGGTGGCCCACCGAACAGAGGTGCGAACGAGAATGCCAATGTCAATCCTTCCGGCGGCGCACCTGCTAATGTCAATGCTAATGGAGGTGTTGGTGCTGCCCCGACCCAGACTGGACTCGGAGGAACAAACGGTGGACCTATGGCCGCAGGTGGAAATGGAACAGGTGATTCCCGAGGCGGCCTTCCTGGTATGGGTTTCGCAAATCCGTTCATTATGAATGGGATTGGCCCTGCTAGGCCACCTTTTGACATGCAACCAATGGATCTGGAGAATCTACGTGATCTCGGTATGGTTGATGATATGGACGACATGGTAGACGATCTACTTGGAATGGGCGAAGATCTGCACGGAGGTGATGATCATATGCACACGATTGGCATCGACATGATCGGTACACCGCTCCCTGACGTTTTCTACATCGCACAGAATGCAAATGTAAATGCGGATGCGGATGCGGATGCAAACCGGACCGAGGGAGCTCTTCCTGGAATGACTCCGGTCTCGAGTTCCACACGCTCAGCGGCGGATTCTCGCGATCAAACCCAATCTCAACTGCCAGCTCAGTCTCGAGTAGAATCCCGCCCACATAGTGGTACTGCATCCGGTCTCGCTGGTTCTTCGGCTGGCACACCCAACCCGGCTTCTCAACAGCCTCGACCACATGCGCCTTGGACGAGTGGTCCTGACCTGTCATCCCCGTTCCAGAGAAATCCCTCTGGCCATCAGCCGCTTCCGGTTCCCGAAGCATTCCGCCACTTTTTTCAACAGCAAAGGGACAATGCGACTGGCACCAATGGTGGTGCTCAAGACGACGAAAACAACCCGAACGGTTTAAATCCTGAACATGACAATCCTGGGTACTCAGATTATATATCTACTATGCTTGGTAGAGCGATGCAAGGTGTTGCAAGGCCTGCACAACCTCCTGTTGGACCTCCAAGATTTAATCGCCCAAACACTCGACCACCTCGAGAGCGGCGAACATGGGCCCCGCCTCCTCCTCCTGGGCTGTCACTGCGACAACGTGTTGAGAAAAGCGAGCGCGAGGCAGGATTACGGTGTTGGGATTCAAGTTGTGGAGTTGGACCTTCTGATGAAGATCCATTTGTCAGGATTGACGAC
>JH814813.1:562235-612063 GCA_000296255.1 Omphalotus olearius VT 653.13 | reverse complement strand
GCCGAGCCATCTTCACAGGCCGACCCTAAAGGTAAAGGAAAGGAGAAGGAAAAGGAAAAGGAGGAGGAAGCGGAAGAAGTTCGATATATTTGTTCCCATACATTTCATCCACTGTGCATTGTTTCGGCCCAGAGAGCGGCGTTGAACGGTGCGAAGGAGAACATTGTGGAAGGCGGGAGGAGCGTGGAGGTTTCCTGTCCGGTATGTCGTGCATCCGGAGTCATGTCGAAGGAAGATTGGGAAGAGGGCGTCAGAGCTTTGCAATCATCTTGAACGTCTCCGTTTTGTATACCATACTGTTTTTTCTTTCTCTTCTTACTAAACTACTTTCACATGCAACACTCTCTTGACTGCATTATTGCTTCTTGTACATCTGGTATAGTCGGACGCACGAATGTTGTTTTTCACTCGGGGCTACTTTGTGATTGAGTAGAGATGACGTACAGTATCCAAGTATACTGCGTGCATATACGAATTACATACCAACTTACATATGTCGTCTTCGACATGGAAGATGGAACTCGTTTTTTATAGTAAAATTGACCACGAAGTCACCTTGGTGTACTTTTGACCGTGTCGAGGACGCCCGAAATCGACGGAACGACCTCCCACGCTGGACGCACCTATGTCTAATGTGGTAAGGCTTTTCGAGGAATTGCATTCTTGTAAGACCCTGTGGCTGCAATTCGGTGAATTGACTCACAGAACAAGCACATATTGAAATTGAAAACTAACTCGAGACATTACCTACATACGTCAAAGGTTCCGCACACGACACAAACGAACAAGATCGATTACAATGTTACATCCCAGGTCTTCCGCAGACACCACAAGAGGACTACAAGAGACTACTTGTCTTGTGTACGAATTTGTGTTAACCCCCTAACGGTCGATACTAAACCATCCAAGGGAAAGCACTTACGGGCCCGCCTGGGCACGGTGCGCCCATTGCTTCGACCATGGCCAGGCGCCTAGTCTTGTTTCAACTTTCAAGCTGCTGAGCCCTTGATTGCGACGAAATTGGTGCCCAACGGCTGCCTGAGTCCCTGCAACTCCGAGTCGGATTCTGACGACAGTTGAACTAGATAATCGTCTTCTGCACGGATCCGCAAATTGCTGTTTTGAACACGTTGCAAATGACTGGGCACCGAGCGAGAATTCAAGAGGCTAGAGAAACACGAACTTCTCGACTTCTTGTACGAGAAGGTAGGTAAGAAAGAGGGAAGAGTGGATGCAGCATTACTACATATCAGACCTCGTGGGAGAGACCCAGGCTCAAGACTTTGTCCACATCCCGTACGGTCGCAATCTGGCCATTCTTCTGTTTCTGTTTCCGCCGGCTAAGAAGCTTATTCATTTACTTGCTCCGCTAATGAATACATAGAAAAATCCTGAAGGCCAGAAATCCAAAATGGGGCGGATTGGTGTAGCCTCCTGGAGTAAGGAACATGCGTCTCACGGTTTTGGCAGCTTCCGACTAACTGGCTTCCTTGAATGCAGATTTCAGTACACAATCTACACGAAAACCATCAGCTCCTGACGCGGACGTTTGACATGTAGAAAGTGTAAAGAAAATGAATTTCCAAGGGATCGCTTCAAGATCTTCGGAGTCTCTATATATAAGTATGTAGCTCCGAACAGTTGAAACGAAGACAGCCAGTCACCATCAGGCATAAAGGACAATTTCAGGTAAGTACTGTAAACAACAACCGTGATATAATCCCTATCTTTATTATTCTTTCCGGTTATAAATCAGCCTCGCTGACTTCCTTCTTCCCCTCGCTTTGCTTCCTCATCTTAGTTGCTCGCCATGCCTCCTTCGACAAACAGCAATGATTCGCGCAAATCGTCGGCTACTCAACGTCAGCCTCGACGTCCTAGATCTCCTGTTGCATTGTTTGTTAGCGACTTCGGTTTTGCTCCACCCATACAACCGAAGCCGCTCTCGAAGTCGAAGCTCGAACATAGATCTAAGGGTAAAGTTAGGCAGGCATCAACGAGCGATATCACATCCATCAGCTCATATTCTTCCTCACCGTCTCTTGTCTCTCAAAGCGTTGCTTCTGCTTCTAAGACTAGCTTTGCTGGCACCGGGACTAGCACCAGTGCTAAAAGCAAACAGTCTTCGTTTTCTCTCTCTCCTATTCTCAAATCTTTCCGCCGAAAGTCTTCTGGAAAGCCCCCCACTTTCGTTGCTCCTCCCTCGGTAGAGCCTGACCCGAGACCACCCAGCCCGACCCCACAGGCTCAAGCCCAGAATGAGACGAGCGTACGTGAACCCGGCACCGGCGAGCCCATGCGAACCCTTGACGAACGATCGCCCACTCAGTCGGTTCGCTCTGGGAGCCTCGATTTAGGTATCAGGGATAGCGTGGACAGTTCTTTTGAGGCTCTGCGATTCGCCAGGAGGTCCAGTGTTGTACTGTATGACCGGGACCGCTCAGCGTACAATCAACACGAACGGAAGCCCTCATTGCCGACTTCACCGCCTGCATGGCTGACCGTCAATCCCAACATCGCATCCCCTCGTCCATCGCGACGACGTCCAAAAACGGCCCCTTCTCAACACGACTTCCCGCACTCGCCCTCCGGGTCTATTCCATTCGACCCAATCCCGGCATCTCCATCTCCACCTTTATCTCCGGCAGATAGCGCTACAGGCTCCTTTCAGACAGAGTCGTCTGATGAAGTGCAGCCGAAAACACCCACACTGGCTCGTTCGAAATCGATTGCACACCCTGATTGCACAAATTTAGATGCACGTCCCGAGACCCCCTTCATAGATGTCGCTATGCCGATGCACACGTTTCTTAGTACTAGCTGGTCATCACGGAATGAATCCAATGTCGTGCGGAAGGAAAGAAGGCAGGGGTGGAGTGGAGAGTGGAATCGCGACAACTTGCAGGATGTCATTGAGAAACTCCGGACGCTCAAATGAGCCCGGGGTCGTTGCGGGGCACCCTCATCAAGTGATGAGTGATATGCGAAACAACCAATGGTCAGGAGCCGCTTCTCAGGGGTGTGTAATTCATTTTGTTCCTGGCCTGCCCTTGGAACTTATCACTCTGTGACTTCTCTATCCACAAGTATCAGCGGCTGTCGTTCTGACAACGAGTACATCATGAACCATTGGACGAATTATATCATGAATTCATAATTTCATTAACATTATCCACTTTAACTTAACGAACGTTTTTATCGTATGGACGCAGGACGCAGGCAGTGCTGGGAGGTGGCTGGGACCTAGTTGAGCGGATCACTGGCACCCCTGGCGCAGAGCGCGCACGCGCCGCGCCTCCATCACTGTCGGGTACTGTCTTTTCTGTTCCTACATCTTGATATATACCAGGATAAGGATACCCTCAATATCGTGCATACTACAGCCGCCTGCCTGCCTCGTGTATACCGTAGTGCATATGGTCAGGCACGATAGACGATCATTTTCTCCCTTTCGACTCGTACGTATGTCTTGTGTATGTGTATAATGTATATCTACTAGTCACAGAGTACGATATGTAAGTCTGCAGATTTTCCATTATAGGATTTGCTTATACGTACCGGTACTATTGTATATCGTGTGTATACTATCACAGCCTTTAGAATAGCCGTATAGCAGTGAAACTTCCAGAGAGTCGCACTTACGTTCTGTGGTTGGTGTACTTCCTCGGAGATGCGAGTGATAACAATCTCGTGCTAGGAGGTGTTTATGATGGTCGCGACAGAGCGTCAGTACGTTGCTTCGTCATGCGCATACAATCCAATAAGGCCGATGTGATTTTCAATACAATGTACGGCCTCTGTAAAGACTACCTAGGAATGTTAAGTAACTCTCATACGATAGAAAATATTGACACCGCGAATGGAACCTACTCACCTCTTGCTGGCATATTAGGGTCGTCGTTACACTGTGCTCTCACGCAGTTTATTCCAGCTTTCCATCTCGAAGAAGGCCGGCAGGCATTCCCAAACCTCCTTCCTACCAGCCTCATGCTGCCTTTTGGCATGCGCCACGCAACCTGTACACACATTCAGTGATTCCCATCTCGCATATTTCTTCAACGGGTTGGGACACCGTTCCGCCTCTATCAAATGCCATTCCGTGTGTGGACCGCGAGCAATCGCACATAGACGAAATGAACATAAAGGTGCTGGTTGGAATGCCAGCAAGAATGAATGCGAAAGGCTCATCTCGGCGTACCGCAGCCTTTCCCTTCCTATCAAGCTGATTGTTTTCTCCTGCCATGTGATGTCATCTGGATTGTCTTTGAGAAATCGCTGAGACGATAGGCGAGAGATACAGTAAAAAGAATATGGAAGAACGACCAGGACGTCAGTTTCTTTAGCCAGACGTATAGCTCGCATGATATCACTGCTCTTGTGTCGCTTGGCATTGCGGGCAGCTCGATTGTCATAATCCTCCAAAGTGGTAGGAATGCAGTTCGTCAGAATGGAAACACATTTCCGGCGAAGAGATGGAATGGTATACTTGGTGCTCAGCCGCAAAATTCCAGAAATTAGATCAAGAACTTCCTTGAGCGTAGGCTCCACTGGTAGATCATCGAAGTGACTACAAGAATGAATCAGGAGCAGACCAACGGAATGGAACAGAATATATGCGCTTACGATGGGTTATACAGAGCCTTCAGAAGGTCAGCGAAATCCTCTTGTCTGTCATACAGCTGTACAACGGCACAGCCTTCCACGGATTCCTCGTCGTCCACGGGCTGAGGGAGAGAGAACAGAGTAGCAAACATCTCGCTACTGTTAGACAGAACAGTTTGATGAACACGAAAGAGCATGTCTTCGACCAAGAGGACAATTGAGCCATCGTACAACCAGAATGCGTCGTGTCTGCTTGCCAACTTCAAGGACTGTGACAATGGAGTCGATCTGGTCTCGGAATCTGGTTTATCGGCTGATTCTCCACATGAACTGTTGGTTTTGGTCATCCGCCCAAAGTTTCGTTCGAAATACCAAGAAAATGGAGCTTTACTACGAACGAGCACCCGAACGAGCACCAGAGCAGAGAGCTAGTCAGTTAGTCAGGAGCTAGTCATAGTCACTGCTCAGCACTGCTCACGTCACTAGCTGTCACTGACTAGTCACGTCACCATTCCCACCACAGCCCTGGTAAACCTCCCACCTCCCATTCGAACTAATTCACTACATCGTATCCCAGTCGTATCCTCCATTCGCGACAAGAAAACTCTTTCTAATTGTAGTCTCGTCTCTCACTCCTTCCTTCCTGCAGGCCGCTCTCAGATTGTCTCAGAAATTCATCTATTCAGCGTACGCTCCACCGATAGATTCCTATCTCTACGAGACAGTCAACCCTGTACGGTTCCTTTAAGGCCCGTGAAAAAGCTTGAGACGAATGACATCTGTGGTGGAATCAAACAATGGGCAGAGGCTGCTGCGATGAATGACTCGGGTGTCCTAGCAAGAGTTCTTACTGGGGTATCCAAGGACGGGCGAACGTTGAATGACGTAGTGGAAGAAACATCCAACGTGGGGGTACTGTATGCTGGGAATTCAACGACAAAGCAGTCGAGCGAAATCTCTGTGACTGGTTCTGTGGCGTTACAAAACTCGACATGAAGTCTATCCATCCTTCGTAGTGCCGAAGATTTGGGAAAAATCGTTGATTCATTCCCTATGCTACAAGAGCTGGATCTCTCTACAGTCGGATGGTGACCGCGTATGTCGAGGCCCTCCATCCCACTAAAGGATTTGCACACGATTTACATCTCAGATGTAAGAAATCGTCAGGTCCTTGACCAACTTATACGCTACGGCCCAATACTGCGCAATTTTACGTGCATCTTTACTCTTTTGGATAACGGTACCTTCACCGTGTCCCTCCCCACAATCCGTAGTCTGCTACGCGAAGCCAGATCTCTGCAAAATTTTTCGTTTCCTGAGAAATTCAAGAGAAATTTTGGAATTCACGGTGTGTTGAATCTTGTCTTAATTCTGGCTTGGAGCTAATTCCTGCTCTATATCTCAAAGATAAGAGCATCGCTCCGCATTGATTTTGCCAGCAATCTTTTCCTGAGACGCCTCGTCCTGAATTTACGAGAGGAATCTCTTCGTCGCAACCTTCGGCGCCAACACTTGAAGTATTCGATATCAACCCGGATGACATCCTCTCAACCCCAACTGAATGGTCGTCTCTTGACACTCTCCTCCAGAACCCCTACTTATCCTCTCTCCGTGAGATTAAATTAAGATGCACAAGGTCCTTCCTCCCGCAGGATTTCCTCTCGTCGCCATCTCAAGCTACCACGCATGAGAATGCCCACGAGACGGGCGTTACGGGCGTTTCTCCTGCAGTTGAAACGCCGATGGTTACGCACGTTGGGTACGCCGCCAGATATTCTGCCTCGGCGTACATGCATGTACTAAACTAGCGAAGAAGATGATTGTGCTCAGAGTGATTTTACCGATATGTGGGTTGTTTACGCTTGTAGCTGTGTGTTATATCAAGTATATACAGCTCGGAGTCAAAACTCTTATTCGGAGACGGTTTTACATTTTCAAACGGAAGCAGAATGCGGTTGTCACTACTTTACATGAACTGTAGCTGCTCTTGCTAGGGCTTCTCAAAATGCTGTATCTCTCCTCAGTTACTTCCTCGGTTTCTCAACGAGTCATCAAGCTTCAAGGTATACAAGTGAGAAAGACAATCAATCATCAGTTGATTGTTCCGGTGCAAGTAACAAACAATGGGACAATTTGACTCGCTTATTCTTCAGGAGACGTGTTTACCTGTACGTACGTGACTACGGTCCTGCTACGGACTATATAAAGGTCCTAGCCTCCATTTGACGTCTGCCACTTCTCCGAGTGTCTTCACTTGGTCGTTGTGCGGTTCTGTAGTAAGTTATCCATGCTTGGGACAAGTTATAAACTGATTCTGTTCGGCCATTTTAGTTCATTAATTCAGGATTCTCTCGAGTCTCTATCTCAACTTTACGATCATCTGTAATTGGAACGATACGCGATACACGAGTTCTTCATAATGACCGAGTACGATTATTCCCCAGAAGGCTACCAGCGCTACCTTGACACTCAGCGGCGCATCTCGAGATGGGTGAAAGACACCAATGCTCATTCTGCCGAGTTTCAATCACCCTTTGTGACCACTACTGTTGCATTGGCAACACTGCGTTCTCCTGCACACGCAAGGGTGAATGAAAGCCATGGTTCTACTTCAGCAGGAGGTACGAGATCGAGTGCAGAGAGGAGTAGGGGGAATAATATGTCTCATGCATCGAAGTACGACCCTGGAGGTACTTGGGAACTGGCGACGACACGTTCACAGCAGCGTTCCTCGTCGATTGTTCCTTCGCACAGACACACATATCCATATCCTGTCCAAGCACAGGTTCTACCTGTCTCAGCCGGCGTAAATCCCGCTCCTGGACCGGTATATGCGCATATACAATCTCAAAGGCGGTCACAATCCCACTCTCCTCGTCCACACTCAAGCTCACACTCACGCTCACACCGGCGCGCTGACGACTCTCGATCCCATTCACATAATTCCAATTCACATTCTAGCTCCCATAATCACTCGCGCTCCCATGGACGCAACGCCCCAACGAGAAGTAGTACTGTCCCAGCTTACTACGTGTCTACAACTCTGCACCATTCGTCTTCGCACAAATCGCCTGGGTCGGGATCTCACTCCACTTCCCGGTATACCACTCAACCTGTTTCTGGTGTAACGTCACCGTCAGCTACCTCGCCAACATACGTGGTTACTCATTCACATGGAAAACCTACTATCATCAGTGCTCCTGCGAACGCAGGTGGCTATACGATCATACCACCAAAGGGGAAGACAGCAAAGGTCATTGTGAGTCTATCTTTGCCCTTGATGTGCCTAGAGCTCTGAGTCATCGTTATCTAGTACGTCTAAGCCGTGAATCTACATGACTAGAAGGATGTTCTCGGCTTCCCCATGAATGACAATGCGGTGTCAGGAGTTGCAGGACACTCCCCGCGGATATCCGTTCATATTCTCTAGACCTCATACACACTATCCGTATATATGTAGCATGGATTTCAATCCACAAATAGACCGCACACCTGAGCCCTTGAAGCGTAGTCGAGGCATACGGCAGTGACGTCTTCATAGGTATGTAGAAATGGCATCTGATTGCATATATCTAGACTCTGGTAGTGCAACGGACTTTTCATGATGTATACGTCTATGCATCTGCGTAGACGAACACGATTGTATCAATACTTATAAATGATCAAACAGTTTTGGACCTCAGCACATGAGAAGCGGGAAGCATGCATCAGTCATTGCTTCTCTAACTTGGAGACAATCGTAAGTGGCGTCAGGACCTTCAAATGCGGGAGTGGCACTGCGAGCATTGTGCATTGTACATACTCGTCTCTCGGTAGTTTGAGAACAAAGATGAAACACTGTCATTTAGTTTCTCCGAGTATTATGTTGATAGCTTCAGCATCATCGAAAGCTGGAAACATCCGACTGGACGTCGGGGAGTCGGGGCACCTGAGTGAGGTGCAAAATCATCAAATACGCATATACGGACTACTTACATCCAGAAGACAGGGATTGTAAACGGTCCACGACGGAGTCTATGTTCATTCACGAGATTGTACGATGTGAAAAAAGCACAACATACGCGACTTCACGATTGGAGTTAAAAATGCAAGCATAATTAGCTTGAGAGCGATTGGCTGTCGGATCCTCAACAAACGGAACAAAAAAATGGGCCAGTAGTAAGAGCTTTAACGTACTTAAAAACATCCGAGTCTGCACCCGCGATGCATTCACCAGTTGTTGTGCGATGGCGTGGCGCTTGCTTGCAGGCAGCTGCAGATGTAAGTAAATAATGCGCTTACTTACACCTTCCTCGAATCCGTACACCCATGACATACGTAAGACAAGACCAAGATGTCCGCTTCCAAAGGTCGTATGCGTAAATTACTTACTAACGCCACAACACGTTCACTGGCATGGGACTATGAAAGAATTATTTGTTCGTCAAATAATGTTGAATACCGGTATTAGTGGAGTATACACGCGCAAAAATAAAGATACAATACATACCGGACATCTCAAGTTATCCGTCGTTTGACGGAATGGTGTCATGATCTGTACTTGGGCAAGTTCTCTTTGGTTCTAAGGAAGAATGTAGGAAGTTTACACGGCGGAACGCGGACACGGGGTCGCAGTAGGAGCACAGACAGTGAGAAGTTGACCTATATTGCGTAGTGGACTGAGCTGAAAGGCATATTACGTCGAACCTACGTCTCTTGCAGTGTCTATGATTTGGAGACCGGAATACTGAGATAGTACCGTGACCACAAAGGGAGTTGAGGTCTCATCCATTGATCATTGCATTGATTGGCCAAGAAGAACTATTCATTCTAACTCGAATGCAATCAACATTGAGCGGTATGTTGTGCAATGCACCATACGCCTTGACAGTGACGTCAGCGCTGTGAAGATTGGGAGTCCTTAATAGCCTTGCACTCGAGAAATGGTCAGGAGCTATATCGAGAATACAAGGAAAGAGCTGGTACCGGTATCTTGATTCTTCCCTCTTCTTGGTGTAACGAGCACCAAAAGGTATGATTAGGATACGGGATAATCGGCCCCAAAGCGCGGCACGCCCCATAGTATTAGAAGGGTCCAGCATGGTCATTGCACGAGGCTAGCGTAACTTGAAGAATTGAAATCCTTCCGAAAACCTGGCTGATGTTAGGATGCATGTTAGCTACGTGAAATCGCAAGAAGAAAAGTAATAAGATTTGAGCAAATTCACGATGGAGTCGAGGTGCCTTTGACCTGAATCAACACAAATACAGCTAGTAGACACCATTCCGTGTAAAAATTGACTTACTACGAATTTATTACAATGCCTTCGGAAGAAATCAGTTCACTCGGTGAACGGACTCGGTTTCCCAGACCAACGGCTTTTCTTTCCATTATTCTGATTCAATTCAATGGACAGTATTGGAATTATTTGGAGACGACTTGTCCGTCTCTATTGTATGCGCCGTCGATTTTGAGTTGTGTTGGCAATTGACGGAAGGTACGCTTACCTTACGTAATGCATTTTGAGCTCTTCCGAATCCTCGACGCTCACTGCATCGGCCTTACACTCACTCCAAAGTTTGCACTTGGACTGGCTGAGAACCGAGAATTCTCTGAATTTTAGGTCTTTCAACTCGCTGCTGCCAAAGCTTGATTACCTACTATAATTCCCCCGGCGGCGGACGCTCAGTTTTCGAAAGGTCAAACGTTTCATCACAAGTTTCAGTGCGGTACGTTGCCATCTGTGTATGTGAGATAACTGTCATTCTAAGTACGTGGATCTGCTTCATTTGTGGTCCGCGAATATTAACTTATCATCAATCAGTAGGCGGCCTCAATCGAGTGCGATTTCCCTGATAAGACAAATCACCTGCATGAGCTGAGGAACCCGACCGCTCTCGAGTGACCTGACTAAACGGTGCTTTAACAATAAAGCTTGGAGGTCGGATTGCTCACGCGTGACGAATGTCATGTCAAGCCTGTGCCCAGAATTCTACCGAACCTCGACATATACGATTGAACGGAACATGTCGGGATGACTAACTACTGCCATTTACCTTGTCGGCCACTGGCCAGGTCCTATGTAGTGGGTCCCTTAACCACCGTAGGCGCCTCATTGCAGATGTCAAAGATGACCTTATGGCTGTCTTACGGTGTAATCTACCCTGTGACTGCCTGGTTCTCTCTGGACACACCGTATGTACACCTCCGCTTTCTAGGCGTTCTATTGTTCTTGATGTCCACAGCCCGCTGCGGAGCAATTCCACTCACTGGTCCCTAGTTCCTGTGAACTGTGGAATATCCTGTTGTACCCACTTTAGGACCCACATAATCATGATGTTGTGTGGTCCCTGCTCCGAGTCTCGCACAATGTCCAAATCGTCACAATTCCGAACGCAATGGTGTGTTATGCTGTATCGATGTTGTATCTGAGGTAGCCAGTCCCACCCACCAAGTATTATAGTGAGATCTTGAATTATGTGGTCCGCCGAACTTTATACAAAATCATGCCCGAGTGTCTCGCTGTACCGTTCGAAATCCCATTACATGATGATAAATGCGTCGTGACATATTCAATTGATATCTGAACAGTGAATACATTACACAAGAGACCAAGGTAATATCTAATGCCAATGAGAGTAGCGTAGTGTGGGTTCAAAAACCGTATGTAAGAGGATACAATGAAAAACGTCCCAATCCCAAATTCTAATCAATGCTAATGTGGAAACCCGGAAAGAATATGAAGAAACTGTAAGAAAAGAGAGATTACGAAAAGTAAACGATGGCAAGAATGTCCATCATATATTGTCCAGCAATATGAATGCTAGTTTTTTTTCTAGTCGCACCACGGCAAGCAAACATTGAAGCCGAGGTCAACAGCAGGTCAACAGCCGATGACTGTTCGCATCACCAATGGCCCTTGCTACCCGCAGAACAGACACAACATTGGTCCGTCCGAACAAAGAGAGACGACGTCCGATGTCGGCGGCTGTTGTGATGACAGCGAGCATGATTGACATCGCGTTGAGAGAGAAGGAAAGATATGGGGTAGATATGGGGTAGCCACAAGCGAAGAGGAGGTTGTTCCTTTAGCTATATGCAGTTCATCCGATCGACCAAACGGACGATGAGCTTTCTTTAGCAACCGCCTCGTGTTTGAGTTTGATATCGTATGTAGGAAGTCGAATATTCAAGAAGGCTGGTCCCCCATAAAGCGTTTAGCGGCGGACATGAATGATGAGGGGCCTCTATACCACCGCGGAGCGATTCCACAGGCGAACAAAATCCATAAACGCATACGGCTAACATATCTTCTCTTCTCTAGATGTACACCACTCCATCGTGAACAGATCCAAGAGGAGGGGCGATAAACCCCTAGAGATACACAAAAAGTTGTCCTGGCCTTACTCCTAAGCATACTAGATATTAGAAACGTAACAAAGTCGTCAGTTTAACACGTTTTGAAGGAGGCCTTGATAAGTTAAACTCACAATGACCCTGACATGTCGACCTTTGGGCGGAACGATCACGTAGCCCGGAGCTGCCGCAGTCTGCTGCGGAAAATATGATCCGTTCCTGGCACCATAAGCACCGTTAGGGCTAAGCGTCTGGCTTACAGACAAAGGGGGAGAGTAAAAGCCTGCGGGGTATGACGTAGGAGAAGTGACACCGGACGGTGAATTTGCGTAGGGGTAACCGGGGTATGGAGGTGCGGCGCCAAAAGGGTAAGGATGGGACTGCATTGAGACAGAGGGGGTCGGTTGAATGATATACGTCCGTGTCTTTGACTTCGACTTGTGTGTCCGGGAATCTGATCTCTTTGAATAATGATCTTGATGGCTGTGGTGATGAGAGGAGTGGTGATGTTTCGGGTACGTTTGAATGACAATGGGCTGCGGTGGAGAGATTGGGGGACTGGTGAGTTGGGGTGGAGGAGGGTATGCCCCCATGGGAGGTACAGGGCTGGGAACGAATGGGCCCTTAGCATGAACAGGCATAGGTGCATGGAAAGGTGGCTGTCTCATTGGCAGTGCACCAGGCAAAACCGTAGGACTCGATCCAGCGTTCCTATGAGAATAATCACGCTCATGACCACCATAACCCCGTCGTGCAGAATAGTACCCGCCAGCGCTCCCTCCTCGAGGTATAGCGGCACCAGCTTCACTCCTGTCATCGAGGTCGTTCGGGTCAATATCCGATCGTGCCCCAAAAGGAACCTTGAATTCGTGAGCGTGCGCTTCTGTATTGTCAACCCAGCGCGAGATACGATGCTGGGTGTCGAGGTAGCGTTCGTACGCCTCGGGGGAGTAGTCGTATTCCGTCATGAAGGAGGTCGTCAGTCTATAGGGTCGTGAAGAGGAAGGAGGGGGGATGTGTAACCGCAAGGAAAGCGGAGGAGAAGGAGAATAGGACGAGGAAACGGACGCAGCCCGAGCTGGAAACCTCTCAAAGGTTTACAGGGAGTATATATACTCTCCAACGCGGACAGCACGCCAAAAGTAATTGACCGTGGTAACCAGGTCACAAGAGAAGAACCTGGCGTCACAAAGAACCGTAGACGTCAGCACCGCTGAGACGATAATTCCTGTGCGTTGGTACCGGTCCCTTGGCAATCAGATGACCAGGTTGGGGTGTAAACGGAAATAACACGCTTGCCTCGTCCGAAAGCGCCAAACAGGAAGTCCAGTAGCTTCACAGCAACGTAGTTGAAGAATAGTAGAAAGTTAGGAAGATAGAGCAGGATGATCACTAGACGGTATATATAGGCTATCAAGACCATCAACTGCGCCCGAGTCAGCCCGACGCTAAGCGAATCGGGACAATGGGGAACCGCCTAGGCCACAGGAGGCCACAGGCTCAGCCAGCCGAAGTCAACAAAAGAGCGCCACGCGGAGGCAGTGTACCACGTGGATGAACTTTGCAATACTGCACTTGTGACAAATAACACCGCAGCGGTACGACAGAGCCGAGAAGGGCAAAAGTTAGAAACCCCAGCAGCTGGTGGAGTTGATTATGATTTCACATACAATGGACGGATAGATGAGTACATCATCCAGCGTATGAGGGTCATTTTGACGCTGTGAAAGTAACGTGTGCTTCGCGAAATGTATTCACGGCGTCAAGTAGACTGGGCAAAAGTATCATACCCTCATGCCCTGGAATAACGGTCAGGAATTGGGGATGGTCATGATGTCATCTCTGGCGTTGTATGGGCTCTATGAATGTTGTTCGAGGCTTGAATCAATTACGGGAGAAGAAATGTTTGGGTGTATGATGACGGTGAATGAGAAGATAGAGCACCACAAGACCTCCAACATCGTGTTGACACGACTGACAATTGACATCGAAAAACGAATTTGGGGGTAGTTTGCCTCGTTAAATCCATAATTCATGGGGTGAAGCAGACCCCGGACCATAAATCTGGGGAAGACTTCGCAATAGTTGTCGTTCATGTGATGATCGGCGAAGCGATTAAATAAGAAATGTACGATAGTGATATCTCGTCGTTTGTCATCCTGTGAAAGGGAAGTCGACTATCATAGTGGCAGGAGATTGGTGGACAAACCACAACACACTGGCGAAAGAATCCGAAGAGCTCGAAGCGCGTAGATGAAACACGGTAGCGAGACTCTAGACAAGCTGACGCAAAAGTATTAGCATAGATGGTCCATTTAGCGAGACTCGGAGATGAACTCGATGTCCATGAACAAGTTGAATGCCAGTGTTTTACAAGTTTTACTGCGGGAAACGATACATCCAACATCGCAGAGTTCTCTGGTTGGCTGCTCTCAAGAGCCGGAAGGACCTTGAGACTCAGAGAAGAAGGTGTGGGTACATCGTTCCTCTTGATTGGCCTTGATGCAGTCTGATCTTAGAATATGAATGATACTGGATATCACTAAAGAGTTCTTGATCAAAGGTAACATAATGCGTACCTGTGCTACCGGCCACGTTGACGTTTTGAATGTAACTGAAAGTGAAAAGGCAGATCTAAACTCCTGCTCAAGCGGCCCCGCATTGGAGTATCAGTAAAGAAAAGACATGCATATGGGTCTATCTTTGTTTAAAACCTAAAGCGAACAGGTTAAAGGCCAATACACAGAAACAAGAAACAAACGTCGCACTTATTGTAATACCGTCCAATCTACTCTCCATCTGGTCCCTGCTGTACGATGCATGCCATTCGATCAAACCTTAGCAAATGCTCCGTGAAGTTCTTGGAAAATCTCGAGCAGAGAAGTCTTCAATGCATGTATGTGGTGGACAAGATCTGACCAACGGCTCCGGCTAAATCCCACGGTACCGCATACACTCCAGCCGCAGCCCTATAGAACTTAGAAGTAAAAGGTCCAAGCGCTTCAAGCACTAGCTCAATATCTTCATACTATCTGTCTTATGTTCAACAGGCCAACAGACCAGCCCAATTAAGATTGTGTACTATAACAGATACTGTAGCCAAACGGTGTCTACTTCTGCTCGATATCATCACCATCAGTGTATGAATGGGATCGTTTTGTGTCCTGCGTAAAAATCACAGTTGACCAGGACGTGCAATAGCACAGAATTGTCATGACTCACAGGGAAATTTTGCGTCGTCTGTTCAATACGGACAGCAATAGGATCTCGGTGTGTGGACGTGTTACTGAGAGGCTGGATAAACGCAATGAGACGGCTAGTAATTGAATTTACTTCAAGAATAGCTCACCTCAAGACGAGAACCCAGTGTGTTTGCTGGTATGGACATGGCGTAATTATCCGACGTTGGTGGATCAGAGCTGTTTCGAATGTAGTCTCGAGAATTGAGCGTCACGAGTATACAATTTGTGTAGACTGTGTTCTCAAGAGTCAGACCGGAAACGAAAACATGCATCAGAATTAGACTTACAGCGACCCATTGTCACATAGACGAAGATATAGATAAACGTTCCCGGGGCTGCTTCGAGCTATCAGACCGAGCGAGTAGCATATCAGCAAATTGGTTCCAGGAAAGCGACTGCAAAAATTTCTTATGAAAACGAAACTTACCAGGATCACCGTTAAAATGGAACATATACTTGTGGGTAGACCTGTGTGCTCGAATGGTGAGTAATTGAGTCAACAATAGAGTCAGAGCGTAAAATAACGCAACCAGTGTTGAAAGTGAAGATGATCTATGGGCACAGAATGGAGTTTTCAACGCTATTAACTTGCATAATGGAGCAATCACTTACTAATCTATTTAACATGTCCGTGGTGCGCCTGAAGCCAGTCTTTGAACGCTGCAAGAAGAAAATCATGAACAGTGATATGGACAGATCCGTCACCAGTCCAAGCACATTCGTTGCAATGGAAATATCCTATCGCATGAGTGATGAATCATATCAGAAAATGGCATGAAGGGGTAGAAAGAAAGAAAGACATACATCCTGTTTTGCTAGTTGAGTCAATGATGTGTACTGCGTCAAGCTATAAGGGTATGTTATTATAGCCACAAGGGAGATGTAATAGAGAGGCTCACACTACTCCGACGAAATCTTTTGCAGAAATAAAAGTTAGACATCAATAGCCCCATGAAACCTAGATAATCTCACAAAGCAAAGTCGCTGGAAGCGATATTCAGCAAAGAATGCGAAAAATTAAAAAACGGGGCACACCGTACGATCCGAGACTACACAGCGACTAAGAGAGCAGGTGTGAACATGAGCTGAACTGGCACTGTAAACAGTCACATACCACAAATCCGACAATGTAATAGTTCCTGCTAACTGGTACATGAAGGTATCTGTTAGGTTCATGAATATTCAGGATAAGCATATCCACTCACGCGTATAGATTCTAAAGCAGTAGAACCTGAAATGGCGAGGATATTCAAGGACATTCAGCGTGTCTTCGAGTCACAGGGTACAGTTTTACTGACAGTTGCACAACAAAGGCAATAAGGCCACTGAAAATGAGTTCTATGATCAGTTCTCTGGCAGAAAGACGTCAGTAAATCAAATTCAAAGGCACAGGAAAGTGTATTACGGAACAATGAGCACAAGAGCTGCCGGATCTGCCTCATCTACAGAGGAATTAAGCTCGTAAACAGCACAGCTTTAACGTAACATGGCCTGGACGTACTTGTCACTGCATATTTGTATACCGCAGCTTTAAATAGGTCGAAATCAGAGCCTTGATCACGGAAAATAAACAGCAAGACATGCCGTATAAGAGACCGATTTGACATGTATCAGCAATAAGGACCGAAGCAACCTTCAATGAAATTAGCATGACGCAGGAATTCCACGAAGCAATTACACGTACGACACATTGTACTATCCAGCCGTCCCGCTGTCTGTATCTCCGAAAATAGAACCATCCTTGCATGCATCCCGCTGGTATAATCTTCATTTCAGTATAGTCCAGCGTGGTCGCCTTTTCGTGTATGACGCACCTCCGTAGAGCCTGTCTTGATTGTTAGTATCAGCGCTGCTAGTTCAGAACTAACTCACAAGCAGCACACGGCCAAGGCGTGAAAGAGAAAGCCGAGTCTGTAAATTCGGTCTGCATGAACAGCAATAGACTCTGAATCTATAACGAACTGACGTTGTGTCGATTGTGACCGCGACCGTCATAACTTGGGGGCGCCGCGGAAGCAGTTGATGGGCAAGAGAAGCAAAGGACTCTTCGGAATACTGAGTATAATAACACAATTTTCATGGTCCTGTCCTCATAACAAATCAAGTTTAGCCTAATAATCCCGTCTACGGGCTCCTGCAAGCTGGGGATACTAGGCAACGTTAGCGGAACGATGACAATCTCTCTTTTCTAATTTGCGAATTTGAATTTTGTGATGAGCCTGAGCCCGAGGACAAGTTAATGGTTCTGGACGCAAGAGTGACGAGACTAGACGCAACTGTTACTCCTTGTGGGTCAGACGAGGTCAGACGGCCTGATTTGGCTTGACTTTTTCGGGCCCGACGCCCGTCTTGCCTGTTTTTACCCTCTCCCTCCATGTTTCCATTCATCGCTGAAGGACACGATCGGTATTGCAGCCTTTGACTGCGGGGTCCCAGGAGAGCTCATACGCCTTCTTGACCACAAGCGCGCTTGAACAGACGGCAGCTCTTGGTGGAATAATGTGCTTACGCTCGGTAAACTTCGCTTCAAGACTTGAAAAACCTTGAAACGGTTGTCATGTGCAATTGAGTACCCAGCGGAACATCGTTGAAGAGCGTTAAAGGTCACGTTAATGTGAGACCGAATCGGATGTATGTAGCACGGAGTCGACACGGAAACGTTGAAACACTTATGGATCAACTCGATAAAACTTGAAGCTTGAAGGACGGTGACGGCTGGTGACGGTAGCGGTACAAGTTTATGTAATTGATTCACGCTGTCCCTGTCCCCGTCCCTGGTTGCGTACCGCCGGTACTTCTAGAATCTATTTCATCTATCACCTTCTATCACTCTTTCGACCCGTCGACCTGTAATCTGAATCGACAAAGCTTTGAGCCAAACGATGAAGTGACTGGCAGAAAGGTACTTGATTTGATACATTATGTACATTTTAGTCATACTAATACTTCTACCGATCTTTAATGTAAGATCCTAAGTGTTAATTATAAATTTCCCCACCAGGAAACTTGGGAGCTTTCCCCATGCCACCCAGTGTCAGACCCGAAAATGTGACTCTAGCTTCCAGGTGCACGTATTCGAGACCATTCAAGCAGAAGGATGATACTCAAATTATTCCGAGTTCACGTATCCACGTATCATTGAATACCTAATGCAACGTATGAATGGATAGCGCTGTAATGTTTAAAGTATGTCTAGTATATGTACATAGAATTCTCAATCTATCAACGCTACTAGCTTCTCTGTGTCTATACGTGGAATGATGCTGCACTTGAAAGGATTCAAGTGGCTAAGGTAGAAATGAAGGGTGTCAGAGGAACGGAAACGCTGTGTGAGTTGCGTTAGCTCTTACCTAACAATTCCAGTCGTGTTGTTCAAAACCAAGGGCGGTTCGCCTTCAAGGGGCATGATGTTGAAGGCGGCGATCGACATTGCCAGAGTGATGTATATCGACGCGTCACCGAGGAGACGGCCTACGATAAGAAGACTTGTATCAGACATCTTTGAAAATTGATCGCAAGTGGGTTTGGACTATCCGGTTGTCCAAGACTCACCAGGGCAGATTCTGCAAAAAATATTCACCAGTCAGTAAGCCAAGATACATACAGCCAAATTAAGGAAACCAACCTTCTTCCAAACCCAAAGATTATATCTTTTGGATCTTGTTCTGGTCTGTCACCGAGGAATCTGTCTGGGTTGAACTCCATCGGGTTCTTGTAGACCTTCGGATCGTGCGTCATATTCCTAGAACATCAGGTTCAATTCCGAACGAGTTCTCAGATCCAAATGTTGAACAAGTACCAGATGTTAGCGAAGATGATAGCGCCCTTTGGAATGAACATTCCATCGTGGATGTCGTCAATTGCAGTACAGTGTGGCAAACCTGGTTGAAAATCGTCAGAATGCAACACACCAAGAGTGTGGCGCAGCATTACCATTGGGTACGACAGCGTGATACCTCATCACCTCTTTACATATTGCTTCCAGGTAAGGCAGCCTAGGCCTATCCTCGAAAGTAGGAAGTCTTTCTCTCCCTGTGACAGCATCCATTTCCGCCTGGGCTTTCTTCTGAATTTCGGGGTGCATGCACATGACCAAGTAGAAGACGTAGAAGGTGACCGCACTCTGAAGGAAACCATCGTAAGATGTTGCCAGCTCATTACCCTCACTGTTACTTACGGTCTCGCCTCCAGCTGAAAATGAACAAGATGAGCCATCAACCTGGGACTTCTCGAAAGAGTCACGTACCGCCAAACATTGAACTTGCGGCGAATTTCAGATCAAGCTCTTCTTGAGGGGTTATCTTCTGTTTGAGCCATTTGGCCGTGAAAGAATCCTCCGCGGTACCTTGAGCCTAGAGACACGTAAATGAAATTGCCTCCCGATGAGCCGTCGAACTTACTAGCTGCTGCTTGACGAAGTTGAATGGGACGTCCACCATCGCCCAGTAATCTTTCGCCCACGATTTTCCCAGTCTCTTCCAGGCAGTCCCAGGGAACCAATCAGGAACCTTGAGAAGAATCGGCATTTGGTTAACTAAGAAAGCACCCGGGGCCGTAGCTCGGTTGAAGTTGTCCATCGCGGTATTAGCAATGTTGACGAAGGGGTCGTTCACTTCTTCAACTTCGTATCCGTACGCGACACGGAGAATAATCGCACCAGCATGTCTGAAAGACAGAAATTAGACTCGAACGGGTGTATGAACAATGAGACATAGTACTGGAAGCAATGGCTCAAGAGATTTTCAGGATTCTTCAGAACACGCTTCAAGAACCGTCTACCCAGATGTTCTTCCTGAGGGTAGAACCCTTGAACTGCCGAATTGCTGCCGAGTTCCTGGTGGAAGAGACGACGAGAAGATTTGAACCGTTTATCAAACGGCAGAAAGCCCATAGAGTCCTGATGCACGCCTTTGAGTTACATCTCGCGCACAAGGAAGTTCAGCTATACTCACCCTCATCTCTATGAGTTCCATTGCCATCGGCACATAAGGTCGATCTGAATAGACAGTGCTCTTCTTTTCCAACATCTCTACAGTTCGAGAATATGAATTTATTACGACAATTGTCGTTCCAAATACCGACATGGATAACAGGTCGCCTGAAAAACCTGTCAACATCGCGGTCGCACAACGAAGAATTCATCGCGCGCACCCCATTTTTCACCCCACTTTGCGAATACAGTCCATTCGTACGAAGTTGGAATGTCGAGGAGGTTTCCAATAATTGGATATCCTTTAGGGCCAGGAGGTGAAGGAGGGTGACTATGACGTGTGAAGAGACGTGCAAGAATAAGACCAGCTACAGCGATGAGCACAGTGTCGAATGTGCCCAATGCCATATTGCTAGGAAACCACGAAGAAATTGTAACTGGCCCGAACCTGTAGATAAAAGATCGAATTTAAAGTTAGTTTGAGAGGTCTGGTGCCGCAACCAATGCAGCAAGTTTGATTACTTGAAGTGGGTCCATGTTGCTTACACAGGAGTTTTGTACCAACTTCGGTTGTGATCGACGGCATATCTCCAGTTGGTGTGAGATATTCTGATGTATAACAACACCTTACAACGCCCGCAGAAGGCCTCTTCAGGCCTCTTCAGGCTCAACCGACTACTAAATTCAAATTGTGATACGTTGAGGGTGAGAATATGACAGGGTTGGTGGGCTTTACCGTTTTCCAGGGCGAGGCAGGCGCCCTCAGCGCGCGCTAGGCGACTCTGAACCTGCGGTTGAGTCTTGCATGCGAGACAGCCCGCGGTCGCCGGCCGGCTGATAACGACTTTACGAGAGAAGTAGGCATGTGGGCGCCGTGTAGGTCCTAGGATAAAGCAGGATAAAGCTCGTTTCACCAAAAGTTCTAGCATTCTAGCGTTGTTCTATCAATGTCTATCAGTCCTGCTCAACACTTGCCTAGCCTAATTCGCAGTTTGAAAATTCGACTAGTGAAGTGACATCAGAACTCATGTTGCAGTATCCTTCTTCTACTCGCTAGAACTTGAGACTATACAGTATCGGGTGGAGGTAATTTGTTACACCGCTCCATTAGAGGGGTAGACCTTGTGATCCTGAAAACTATCAGCCAAAGGACGGCGTCAATCGCACTTGATGGCTCTTACTGGATAGGTGTCCATAGTTTTGTCGATACGAACCGAAATGTGATCTTGCGCTGACGTTCCGCCACCGAGCTTTAAATCGTTAATCCGTACACATGCACTCAACTCAGACTGTAATTGAAAAACTCCCACCTCAACCCTGTGCGAACCCATCGCACTCGTTGGCAGCGACATCGCGTAGTTTTCGGTAGAAGTAGGTTCGGAGCCGTGGCGAATATAGTCTCTCGAATTCAGCGTCACCAATAGGCAATTTGTGTAAACTGTCAGCGGGACGTATGAGTCAAATTGATCCATCTGAGTCGGCAAACGAACAACTTACACCGGGCCACTGACATTCAGGTATCAGATATCAGTGCCATCTTAAAAGGAGAGAAAAGACTTACTTGTGACGTAGATGAAGATATAAATGAAGGTTCCAGGAGCTGCCTCGAGCTGTGAGGTGTATTAGTACATTAAAAAACATCTCATACGCAGATCACTTACCAAGACTACCGTGAGCACTGAACATAAACTAGTAGGTAGACCTGAACACGCATCTCTTTGAATAAAAGATTCACGCCCAAAGATTGAACTCCACGCACCCGTGTTGAAGGCGAATATAATCTAGGGGTCGAAGTTAAGAATCGTACCTCTCAAAGAGCTCTGACTGGCACTCACCAATCTATTAAGCATATCGGTCGAGCGTCTGAACCCCGTTTTCGAGCGATGCAGAAGCACTATCAAGATGAGCGATATCGATAAATCCACGACAAGACCAAAAACGTTGGTGACTATCGAAATGTTCTGGAAAACCCTTGATTAGCATAATCATCAGAATATGCGACGATAAGGACTTGCATCTTGTAGGGCTAGCTCCGCTAAAGTGGTATACTGAGATAGACTAAAACAACTCAAGCTAGGCTCTGCGTGCGACTTGACTACTCACCAGACGCCGACAAAGTCTAGATATGGATGTAAGAACTTGAAAAAAGAACATGCAACTCGAGACGCTTACAGAGTAGTGTAGCTACGCACGCTTGGAATTAGATCCACTTTCATTGACGAAGAAAAGTCTCTCACCATAGCACGCCATGCTACATAGCGACTATATATCCACAAACAATTTAGATCGACGAATGACTTAAAAACCGAACGGACGTACCACAAAACCTGCTAATAGCCAGCTTTTACTGACTAGGGTGGAAATCAGCTGGCCAGAACTGAAAAATCAATGTCTAAACTTACGAATATATACACGGTAACAGTAGAAGCTGTGACGTTGATAGATCAGCGAGATTAACCAACAGCAAGGTGTGTTCGTTTTTTACTGTTGAACTAGAAAAGCGATTCCGCCGCTGAATATGAGTTCGATAATGAGGTTTCTGAATCATTCTGTAAAATCAGTCGCAAGTTCCGGAAGGAGTCAAGCTACTAACGGAACCAGATGACCGAGGAATGCAGGGTTTCCTTGGTCTATGAAGAGCCGACTATGAGTTACGTTAACACTCGAAGTATATTTTACGCACTGGTCACCGTGTACTCATAGACCGCAGCTGTTATACCAAGTATCAGTATTCTTCGCAAGAATCAAACGCAAGAGTCGAGCTCACCATAGAGAAAACCAATTTGGCAGGTATCACACACGAGAACGGCCGCGACCTAAGTAAAAGAAAAACGACCCATTTGAGATGGAGAGCAGGAAGGCGAAAGAGCCATTGTACAAACCAATGCTTGAGTTCCCCAGCTATCGCGTTTGCTGTACCGACGGAAATAGAACCATGCCTGCATACAACCAGCTATAGGCAGATCAGAAATACTGTTGACATGCTGTGATTCATTCAACGCGTCTGACCTCCGTAAAGTCTGCGAAAAGGTTGGTGAATAAGGAAAGGCTATAATGAAGTTCGTAAGTCGAGAACTCACATGCAACAGATCGTGACAGAATGAAAAAGAAAGCCCAGTCTATCAACAATCAGCTCAGCTCCCAGCGAGTATAACAGTAACGAGTCTCACGTCGTGTCGAGCGTGATAGGAACCCCCATTGCGGAAAGATGTCGAGTCTCAGAAGGCAGGACCAAAGCTACCATAGCATCTCTTATTGATGTGGTGCGCTTTCCAGCCCCAGTCGGAAAGAGCAGGCTTCACTACCCTTCACTAATGGAGATCGAGAGTCGCAGTGTCGTAGGCGGGTTGCTATGTTCGTACCCCTGCGATTTGAAATCTGAAGCGACTCTTTGAACAGGGACATCTGAGATACATACCAGTGAGGCATCGGAGAGATGGTGAAAATATGTAAGTACTTGAAAATAATATAATATCAACCTCAAATTCAAAAAGGCGGCTGGGCGCTTGTGCACGTGGTGCATGTGACGCTGGAAGTCTGGAAACGACGTTGCCTTCAGTCGACGTTTGCAATTGCATCTTACTCGAATTCCTTTTAACTTTCTTTGGCCCGCTAAAACGAGCTCACTGTGCTAGGATGCTGACAGTGATATGTTTGAATTTCGGTAAGCGAAAATGTTTCTGCCTACTCCACCTGACCAGCCTGACTAATGACAGCTGCAGCGAATTCTCAATTCTCATGTTGAGTTAACGAAAATGGGGGTTTAGGATACGAATTCCGCAATCGAGGGTCCACCTTACCTAGGTCGGAGACTACTACATGTATGTGGTATGCAGGTTGTATGTATACATATTTGCGTCAGAATGTGAAACTTTGACCAGAGATGCATTTAGCCTTCCCTTGCAACGCTGCCCTGAATTCCCGCTGTCTCTCCAGACGTCTGACAAAAGAGCAGAGAAGCTGTTATGCAACCACTCAAATGCTACCCCTTCCGTCGCCAGTTCCAGCCTAGCCCCTCAGAAGCGATAATCTGCAAATTCATGAAGACCTAAGTATAGTCAGGACAAGGCCTGCCACGTAGAAGTTGACGTTGAAGGCGAGATCTGTTCAGATTCACGAACCAGCGCGTTTGTGCGCTTTTGCTCGTGTTCTCGGACGAATACCCGGCTTTCAGAGTTAGTTCGTGCTACTCTCGGTCCTGACCCTGACGTGTGGGGATCTGAATTCTCCTGCGAAAGGCTGTCATTCTTCTTCGTCAGGAAGTTCTTCAAGTCACATACCACGACTGGGCTTCCGAGCGGTCGAATGTTTTTGCATCTGATGCGTTGCTCCTTCCCTCTGTTCCATTTCTCCTCCATCACTGCAATCTTTTGTCTCATCGAATCCAGTTCAGACCGCAATTTCTCCATTTCATTCTCCCTCTCCTGTAGTCCTCCAAGTGCCGCAAGCAATCTCCTCCTGTCCCGATCCCCTTGCTGCTCTCTCTCGTGCAGGCGCTGCTGGGATTCAGTCCAGGCGACTTTCATCAACGCGTCCTTCTTTTGAAGCTCCAAATCCTTCTTACGCAACGCATATACCCGCCAATTCACCTGAGCCTCTGCTCGTTCGATCTCGCTCTCCCTCTCTTCCAATTCGAGCATCCGCAAAGCCAGTTCTTCACGAATCTGTGTCGCATCGAAGTCTTTTTGAAAATAGAAGTCTTTTTTGGGAGTAGCTTGCCTCGGGCTTGAATCAAGATCGCGGTCAGGCGTCCTGGATCCGTTATGTCGTGACGACCCGTTAGCTTTGCTTAGGGTCTCTGACGGGCAGCGATGACTATCTGAGCGATGAATCGGACTCTTTTCCAGACTTTGCCTCCGCTGTCTTTCTCTCTCCACTTCCATCTCGAATGTATCTTCCTTCAATTGCACGATCTTCTTTGTCGCCCGAAGGTACTCCGCAATCTCTTGTGCACCGATACCTCCAAATATTGTATGCCACTCGGTCTTATACAATGGTTGTGCACTCGAGGCGCTATCTGCATCCTCAACAACCTGAAATCTGAGTGCGCCATTGATTTTCGTGCGAAGAGCCGTCTTCCAAGTCTCGTTAGGCTCGATTTTGTCGTCGTTCATGTTATGATAGGAAATTTTGGCACTGAACAAAATCGACAAGTATTGTTCAGCCTTTCGTAGGCTCGAGGATTATGCGGGCGATTACTTGAACCTTTGGAAGTGGGCATGTGCATAAGTAGATTCAGCGAAATTCAGCCACGCTTCATCCTCATGGCCTGCGATTGCGGACTCTAATTCCGACACCCAGGACGCTAAAAACGTCGATACGTAAAACTCGAGCCGTCAAGTGATTGATAAGTATCATCGAATAATTCACTTATCACTCTCCGCTTTTTGCAACCCTCATAAACACGGCTCAAGTACCACTGTCACACCCACCATTCACTGTCAGTCCGACTTCAGGACTTTGAGGGCTCAGATTGAACTTAGCCGTGAGATCGGCGATATCCCTTCTTGACCTAATCATATGATTTTCTTTGTCCGCCACAAACGTCCAACATAAATCAGGGCACGAAATCCAAATTTCTAGTGTCTGTTCAGCTGAACTGTTGCGTCGCAGTCGTCTTCGATCAGTGGACATCATGGGCGTTGCGGGAAAACAGAAAAGAAGCGACACTGCGACGGCGAAGTCGCCATGCGCACTGCGCAAGGCCTGACACCTCCTGACACCAGGGCCTCGGCCTCAGCACCTGAAGGAAACCTTGCTCGTGAAGTTGGAACTCGGATGGATGGAACTTTGGAAGCTGGCTAGAGTTTCGAACCTCGGGATGTGGGGCCGATGTGGGGTTCTTTCATCCTTACAGCTGGCTGCTTCCTCTGCTTCCATCTCGTGGCCAAAGTAGTTCTTCAAGGCCCCTTCTAGTTCTGGCTCTAGCGTTATTGCTTGAGTAGTCAGTCTTTCTCAATTCAACTTTGACTCTAGTGAATCACATTACGATGCACAAAGCCAGTCAGCCATTCTTATACTCATGATCAATATATTCCAGGCTGATCACCTTGTGCAGTCTCATTTCCCGGTGGACATGGTTTCGTTCTACTCAGTCCTGATAGTCTCACGTTCGTATCGGGGATAGCATTGTACATGCAAGCACGGAACCGCCGGGCACAAGAAACGCAGGCCCGTAACGGCCCGGGAGTATTGTCATGGCTGCCTCCGGTAACTTACTTATGTTATTGATTCGACCAACGCTAACTAACCCTAACTGCCGAATACACAGCTTGTTTTGTAACTTTGTAAGGTGTATGGCACCCGTTCATCGCCGATTACGAAGGCTGCCATTACATTGTACAGCAGTTGAACGTTGAACGAGTGACACGGTTTCTTCTTTGCATCCGGTATGCACCTTCAAACAGAAGGCGTTCTTCATATCTATCATGGGCGCGAATCACGTACCCAGGCTTCTCGAGGTTTGTAGGGGGCGCTTCTTACGTTCAGCATGGACTTCACCAATATTATTGAACAGTATGGTACAGTATGTGTATATTCTAGTGTTGTGCCTTGTTCTGCTTCCTTGAATCCTGATCTGTTTTCCAATGGATTATTACAACATTCAACGACTTGGGCTTTCGTGAACTTCTTGTCCAAATACTCCAAGCTGGTGATTATATCTTCTTGATTTTTGAGGCAGAATATTCTGTATACAGCGATAGCTTATCAGCGTCAGATTATTAACTCTACTTTGAGCTCATCTACAATCGTTCAGGGAAGATTCGTCACTCAATATATTCAGCTGTCCCGCGAATACAGATCACCTACATAGTCTATCACTACAGTCACTGGGGCCAGCCTGTGACGTCCACTCCCGCCTGTGATGGTCGTCTCTAGGTCGTCTCCCATCTCTTTATAACGTCCTTCAGAACATAACCCCTCGTATCACCGTTTGCTCGCCGATTCTCATGATAGTGTAAGAGTAATAATCAATTTCGACAACCTCCACATTAAGTACATACAGACATAGATTACCCTGGAGAATTCCCATCTTCAACAGCCTTTGTGTACACTAAACGACAGCGATGTATCGTGAAAACGAGCGTGTGTTTACATTGGAAGATATGATATAACTTATGTCAAGGAGCCTGTACAGTGACCCTATATTACAACCTATTTCCTTTCGGAAAAGGCATCAGAATCTTCGACAATGTGCACCTCGACGGGGAGGGTTTTTGTGTGTATGACACTGTTCGTACCAGCTTCAACTTCATGCCATTGACTTCTTCGAAGATGCATAGGCATTGAATGGCTCGGGTTTTGAGGTCCTGACCTCGCGCCAGAATGTAATGACAGTCCTTCGGGGCTGATGAGTCCAAATTTGATCCTCCGGTACACCACACAAGCCATTGCGTTGATTACCGCCAGCACAGGGATAGTGCACATTGCCTGGTAAACAGGAGGGACGTTGGATTCCACTAAGACAAGCGTGACGATGTTACCACAAAGAGCGATGCTAGTTAAATTCGTAAATGTCAGAAAGAGAAATATCAGAAAGGACAATGTTGTACGCACAGATAGTAGTGTTGACCACCACGAAGCAAGTTACTCGACACGGAAGGCAATAAACCACGACTGCCAAAGAACGCTCGCATCCGAGCCTTGCTCCCGTCGGCTGCCATAGCGCCTAGGAGAATACGGTACGTGATCGCAATAAATATCGCGCTATCGTTGATCATGGGCATGATGACGCTAGCTTCTGTATACTGCTTCACTTCGGCATTGATGCAGTTCAGTGTCGTACCGATATGGATGGCTCGTGTGCCCACAGGAACAGTCACAGATCCTCCGACGACTCCGAGCCAGAGGAGGACGAATATGAGTTGGACTAATCTGTTTCCGTGCCAGACGGCTGCGACACGCAGGAGGAACAAGAGGGATGTGAAGCTCTGTGAAAGAATATTGCACACTCCCAGTGCAATCTGGAGAGCTTCACAATTCGGAACATTCCCGACTACAACGACTTCATTGAGCAAACGTATAAATAGGCTGCGACTTGTACGGACCTTGGAAGACGAAACTCGTAAGGATGTATGCGAGTGTAAAAATTCTGCAGTTCAAATTAAGCTACCAGCGACAGACCAAAGACCTCCAGTACAAACCTCGACGATGATAAATTATTGTCGGGGCACGAATACGGTGCTTGAAGAGAAGTTCATAATCGCTATCGAGGTTGACTGCGATGTCCCAAAGGTAACCCTGAAAAAGAAGTCGAGTTAGGATCGACATGGCCTCAAAACGACGCTGAGGCTAACGTACACCGAGGGTTGCGGCATACAAGTACCTCGACACCTCATATTGAGAAGCGAGGTCGGGATCTAGAAATGCCAAGGGAGTGAAAGGATTAGGTAGCTCACTCGCAGTTGCATTGGACATCGCACTGCGGGTACAAGGACGTGTGAGGCTCGCAACATAAGCTCACAGTTTCTTATACTCTGAACTCTAGAAAGACACTGGGTTGTGAAATCAGAGTCCGACATCAAGGAAAGATTAAGGGAAACGGAAACTCGCTAATTTGGATTGATGGCCGGCCCACTAGCGACCTGTTACGACACCAGCGAATAGAGAACATTTAAAGGAAATGTAGAGATTCGGACGGAACCATATCCGCAATCAGCAGCACGAGAGAATTGAAAGTTGGAACATCTTTGTTAAAGTGCTGCACGTGGAATGCTGTACCGATGGGAATAATGGATGTCGAGCAGAATAGAGTAGATCTGACCCTCTTTTATTGTGAGCCATGGAACAAAAGAAGTCAATTTCGTGACCTCAGTGAGAACTTGACAGAGTCGAAGCTTGCTACATAGATCTGCCTGCGTCGGAAGAGAAGATGCCTCAACACACGACATACATATGTAGCCATAAGGTCAGAGCCGGTGCAAAGATCCGAGTTCTGTCTTTTTCCCCTCGGAGGTCATTCAGTTTTGGCAAGTCGTCCCTCTTTTTTTTGAAAATATTTCTGATTGTGCCCTCTTTTTCGACATTGGGTGTGCAACCCTTGACGAGATTGTACCTGAACGTGTGTCTCAGCAGGCAGGAATTAAGGCCTAAGGGTCAATCAAGCGCTATCTAATACGATCAAAAACACCGACATACCATGGGCAGTAACTGAGTAAGTAAACGGGCGGCCACCTTTCGCATTGCAGTGACTTCATCATAAGTTTACATTGTCATTTTGTTCGTGTCTTCATTCCTCAGGCAAGACGGGCCTGTACAAGCACGTAAGTAGTGATCAGAAATCATCAGATGCCAGAATACCTCAGTACCGCCCAGACCGTGCTCTGACAACTCTCTTTGCTGTCGGTGTGTTTTGATTCTGGCGGACGATCTCAAAGTTCGGAATCGAAATCTAAAAAGCCGCGACCGATCTTTGAAAAGTCAGGCAAGATAGCGTGTAAGGAAGCACGAGGGAGTGCAGGGAAGTGTAGACTGACAGTGATTGCATTGCACGCGTAGACTTTATATAAGGAGACTGCAGCCCATGGTAAGACTTGCACAAAACTGACTAGAAAGAATTCTTAGAGAGCATTGTGACTCGAATGGAAGGCAAACATCTCACCAACTCGTTTATTTGAGATGAGCAACACCAACGCTCGACTCGTTGTCCCTTTCACTTCGTTTCTCGTTTCGATCAGCCTTCCCGGTCGCGACAGTCAGTGATACAGTATCTGATGTATCCTGTGCGGGAGCAATACAGCCCGCGGCTAACATTTCCCCTTTCGTGGGTTATACAAGGACATTTGTCCTAGAGGCCCGAAAGATTCGGCATGCTCATGCTCGATATCACCGGTGCTCATCGTGAGTTCGGGCGTCGACAATCTGAAACAGACCAGAGCAGCAGAAGCAGAAGATAAAACACTCACTCGAACGTGTATGTACACGGACTTGAGGATCATGGGTACGGCTTCACAAGCGGGAAGAAAAAGTTTCCTAGAGAACGTGAGCAAAAACCTCATAGGTATACTTAGCACAGAGTGAATCAAGGTCCTTGAGACTTAGGGTGGTGGTGGCCACCGTAACACATGGATCCGTGAAAGGCGCACTCAGATACGGCGCACTCAGATACGTCTCTCAGCGAATCTCTGATAGTCATAATCACAGACTAGTGCAGTGTACTTGGTTAGTTCAACGGCAAATTTTCACTGTGTCGTATATCAGAATTAAACATGAAAATGGCACAGAAAAGTTCCAATACCTTGCCATTCTTTGCAAATTCCTTCTACAAGACTAGTTGCGCCAATTGGACACCGAAATTCAAAGACTTGACGTTGAAATGAATTTATAGGAATTTATAATGGACAAGGTCCTTCATACAGTAGTGGCAGTATACATAAGTAATATATCTTCCCACGATCACTGCTCTCTTCCTCACGCCTTGTTCTTCGGTTTCTTCTTGTTCTTCACCTTCTTGACGTTCTGTGAAACCGTCTTCACAATGAACGAAGTAGCGGAAGACGAGAAAAAGCCTTTTGCTTTGGATGGCGCGCAAGACGAAGATTCGCTGCCTGATCCGGATGAGCAGCTGATGCTGGACCAGGGACATGGTCGAGTCTGGCTAGTCAAGGTCTGTCTAACTCAGCCAACGCGCACCGTATTCTTCACGCAGTAGTCCAGATACCAAAATTTCTGCTCGAGCGATGGCAAGCTATCAATTCCGAGGACGTGCATCTCGCGACTCTGCGAGTTTTTGATGACCCCGCGCCTGGTCAGAGAGGCCGTATCATTCTATGCCTTCCACCTCCCAGAGACCCGAATTCACCCAACGGCATGATCGCGCACCGATTTGGTCCCGAATTTGGCCCAAATAGTGCAAGTAATACTTCTGATGCTGAACCTGATTGCTACGAGCTTGAAATGTTCAATTGGTGTGTTGAAAACCAGGTTGTTGTCGCGGAAAGGCCGAAGGACGCTTCGTTTGGTCTTTCTTCCTCACCTGCAACAGCTGCACCGAATCCAAGAGCACGGACGACTATCTTGACTGGTCGAATAAGACACGACTGCACTCTCCGCCCAGCTTTCAGCAGCGCCTATCGGAAACAGATGAGGGAGCGCCACAAGAAGTACAACACGCCAGTTAGGCAAATTCAAATGATCGAGCAGGCTGGAATCTCGGGTGGCCGTGGTGGTATCAACAGGCTTAGCAGTGGTGTCGGAGTCGGAGCAGGCTCGGCTTTCAGTGACCTCGTCGTGCGTAACTCATTACTTTCCTTCTCATCGACGCCAATGCTGATGTTTTTTCAGAAAACCAAACAAAAGCCTGCGAAAGGTGCTTTCGAACGTATGGCTCGTATACCCAAAAATCAACTTCTCGACAATCTCTTTGGCTTATTCCGAGAAACGTCTCATTGGAGTATCAAAGCATTACGAGAGAGAGTACAACAGCCAGAAGCATTCTTGAAGGAAGTTTTATCGGAAATCGCATTCCTTCATCGAAGTGGCGAGTTCAATGGGTTATGGGAGCTCAAGGACAACTTCAAGGAAGATGGGGTAAGCTAGCCAATGGCTTCTTCTCATGATGTCGATCTCATTGCCTACATATAGATCAAGGGCGAGCGTATAGAAGGTCCTAGCTTCCTGGTTGGTGAAGCTGTCAAAATGGAGGTTATGGATGACTATGATGAGGACGACGAGGATGATGATATGGAGGAAGTCTCATGAGGGAGGTTATTGTATGGACTGCGCAGTTCACTCGTCAGGTATTTGTATTGTATTTTTGTAATCATACCAATAAAATCCTTGTGCATCTTCGTTCGCCCTTGTGCGTACCCTTGGCCAACCCTACTGCGATGATCTTCTCGATGCTACGATGCTCATGTTATTCATCCCAATAGATGGTCATCATTTCGGCCCTCTCTGGTACCCCGATCAAGTTGTTGGTACAGGTACGTTGAGTCTTTTTGTCTTCCGAGCCTCACAAATGACTCTCGACTGCAGGAAACTAATGTACTTACGTGTCGCTGAGCGCTCGGGGATGTCAGTGCAGAGCGCCTCATAGGCGCTGATACGTAACCCGAGGCGTAGAGTGTTACGATTACGGCTGCTTCGATCACGCATGCCGTGTGCATGAGGCCAAACTATTGTCCTTTGTCCTAGCGGCTGTTGCCAACAAGGCAGCTGGCCACCCCGTGCGTGTATACAACTCCACTCCACCGCCTCTGTTTAAGATTTGGCCGCTGCTTCGTCGCGTTCTTATTGTTATTGACAATTGAGTCCGGGTCGCCGATCGTTGTGCACGTTGAGCGGGCGAATAGTCTATCTGTATATATCCCTTCTGACTTTTTTTTTACTAATGTGAGACTGCTCTCTCTTCTCTTCCACCACCACAACCTAAACGCCATATTTTTTCTTAGCTGAAAGCCACCATCAACCGCTCTTTAAGTTTTGCAAGGTCTTTGACAGTTCGCGGCGCTTTTCACTATCCCATAATGTCTTTCTTTCTCTTTCGACCAGCAATTCTTTTCCTCACTGCCATGTTTAACGCGTTCTTTGTTCACGCGGAGGTGCCTTCTGGGAGCAATGGTGGCATGATTATAGGGCCAGACGCGAATGGGATTTGCTATGAGGGGTGCGTTCAACTCCTCACGACCTTTCTCGGCCAGAGCTGATCGAATTTGTAGGAATAGCTATGCAACTGGGACAGTCATTGCGTGCCCCAATCAAACGCACGGCACCTTACCCAAGGGTGCGATTGCTGGAATTGTACTAGCTATCGTCTTTGGCGAGTCTGGCACCATGGAAATCATTGAATCCATACTGACATTGTTATTCAGTCTGTTTATTGCTCGTGACGATACTTCTTTGGCGCCATCGCGTACGAGTCGTGTCTGACGACAGCGCTAGTTCGCTGTTCGACTTTGTTTCACCCAACAACCTGAAAAAGAAAAAGGGCTTGCGCGAGACCGCGCGATCCGATCTCCATCCACCACAGTCGCCAAATCCCTCTCTTAGAACTGTAGTGGGGTCAGAATCTTCGATTCACGAAAAAGATGGCTACCGTGGTACTTCCGAAGTCGAGCATTCCGTCTAGGCTTCGAGTTCAAACTTGTAAGTGACTGATCGAATGGAAGTGTGTACAGCACTGATCTTAATTTCTGTACATAGCTTGAAGAAGGTCACCCCGCGTCAAACGGGACTGATCGCACAGCAAGTCTTTCCTAGTACAACTTCATGTGTTTCATTCAATGGGCCCACCCAGGGAGTGCTTCTCACCACTACCTGCGTATTTTTGGTATCATGTAATATCTTTTTAATTAATGTCCTGTCCAATAGCATGCTTAGATCCATCCACTCTCTTTCAAGTCGCATTCATGTATGTAGTATAGCCTCCGACAGTGTATCTTGATATTTCATCATACCCAGTGCATATTTAATTGTATATACTCACAGCGGACAATACCATCTCTTCCCTCCATTGCGAAGGTTGTGCTTAACTCGAATGACCCAGGCAAGCGTAAAATGGCTTGTTTTAATGAGCCGGGATGCAGGTAACTATTTGAGAAAGAGAGAAGGTTCTAAGTAACGTAGCTCCACGTAACTCGCCTCCTGTTACGCCGAGGCCTTCCTCAACTTGCTGTGAGTTGCTCAAGTACGTCCGTCGAGGAACGAGATCTCCTCGGAGTCAAATGTAAGATTCGACAGAAAGTCTAGTAATTATGTTGCGCTGGGCCTTCTGTAAGATGAGGTGACTTTAGGATCAAGAGATGTTAGGTGGTGAGCCACAACACAACGGTACTTTCTCGTGTTTTTCGACGTCGACAGGATTTTTGCGTCTGAGACTCAGAAGTGAACTGACTGTTCTATATGCCTGCGATCAAATTTACCGTATCTGCGTCTGCTCTTCGAACGCGTCCGAGTCCCTTTCAAGTTGGCCTAGTATGTCCTCCCTCGAGACTTAACGAGCGCAAGTCTTCTTACAAGCCAAGCTTCGAGTTCGTTGTTGAGAGATGAAGGAATAAAAGTGTAAAGTTATCGCCTTATGGGTCCAACTTGAAGTGAACGGAACGCCGGAAATAGACGCCCGGGCCAGTGAGAAACCGACGTGACTCGAGCATGCGCGGCTGTGACCGATCGTGTTCTTTGACGCGAACTCTATCTTCTACACCCACTACCAGGAGAAACGAATGTGCAAGGAGAGGTAAGATAGAGCAAAAAATACATATAAATCAAAAACTGAAAGGAGATGATAACCTGAGAAACATAGGATTTCTTCATCAAACGGCGACCTGGATTCGCCGAGTCGTCTCAGAATTAATTCAGCAGAAGCTTGGAATTGCTCGCAGGAATAATACCTGAGTGGACAATCCTTGAAATGTGGAAGGAATAAAATATTGTGTACCATGCCACACCAGTCGGTAAGCTTCGTCATGGTGAAATGATTTGCTAGTATGATCATTAGGTTCTGCCAGTGCCAATCGGCGTCCCGCACGTCTCTCAGCCTTCTGAAGACGTTCATGATGACGTGTCATTCCGAAGCACGCTGTCGCCCCTGCCAACATCTGGTGTAACTGGCCTTTCAATAGGCCAGTGCTGGAATAAAAAGTCGAGGAACATGAATCATTATCCGAGTGCTTGTACCCCAGGCCTGAACAAGATCCCAAATATATCGTTTCGGATCAGAGAGAGGGTCAGTAGGAGGTCATCGATTAGACCGAGTCTCGATTGCTGGTAGTGGCGTTTTGTTACGCTACTTCCACCTCTAACAAAAGTGAGCCCGGGTAGGAACTTACCCGGAGCCAATTTTCCTGTTCTATTTCTATTTCTAACGTCTCCTGAGGTTCTTTCTCGGTGATGTGTTGCATCACTATCGCCATGTCTTTGATTTCCTTCGATCACCGTCAGCGTCGAAGGTCAGCGTTCCAGCTTCCATTACTTTTATGTATTGGGCCCGGACATGTGCCAAGGTCAGTTTTCGTCAGTGTCCTGTTCTTGGTTGGAAATCTGATCAACTTTTCTTCGTTCTGTCTCTGCAGCATCTCGCCCCTTGTGGAAATGCACATTAAGTGCCTGGATTGATTGAGCTCATCTTCGAGCCATTCCATTCCCATTTTACAATACCAGATATGATCGCTGTCTTTTCTGCTCGGAAATTTCCCCAGGAACCCGGACTTGTTCTCTGTAAAGCAAGGCCTCTCATGGTGATTGCTTCCTTGGTGCCTTGTTGGCTTTCTGCTTTGAATCATTTCGCGGCTCGGTCTCGGTGGTTCTCAGTCGCCAGAGTAAGCTTGCCAAATAGCAATGGCCATTGGGCCGAAAAGGTAAGGTTGTCATAGATTTCATCTCCTCGAAGCACATTGCAACAGGCCCTCTCAAACCGGCAAAATCAGAAGACACTGACAACAAAAGACGCTTCCTAGCGCCACGATGATATTCTAGGAATTAGCTGGATTGCTTAAAACTCTATCAAATGCAATGTCAGTATCGTTTCGATGACCTCACGACTCCTTCGCCATGGGTTTCTCCGCTGACAGTTATGCGGTGTTCCGGTCATAATCACATACTATCAGCGTTCCCATCTGCTTGCCTCTGCTTTATATCAAGCGCTCCGAACCCATGAAGGATTGATTGTATGTATGAGTGTATGCAATAAGTCTACACGCGCGCGAATTTCTCGGCCTGGGCGCTGTGCTGAATCTCTACTTCCTTTTTGCGAGAAAATACAACACTTTCATTTCCGTACAATTTCTTGCATCGACGGGGCTGTCTTGGTTGAAGACAAGCTGAGGATATCCAGACCTACAGCCGAGTTTCCTTACTTAGGTAAGAAAGGGCCCAGAACCTGTCAGTATGTCAACACCGCGCTGACCGCAGAAAGTTCAACTCTGGAGTCCCACCTTCAATTATCACGGCACACGGAACAAGGCTATCAAAGGCTTTCTAGTACGAGAAAACATTATAAGTAGGGGATCCGATTACTCGTAAGCTCCAAGCCTGAAAACCTGTGGATTCAATGAACGCAAACACGGATTCGCACCAGTGGGGCAGAGGTATGTTTCGTGCAGTATTTCTGTGTGATTTCTCAGGTTTTGATTCACAAGCTTGAAAATTATGCTGTTTCTACTCTCTGTTGCACTTCCTGGACATGCTGTGATGATGCGCGGAACATGACTCATGTAGTGTTGATTTGTGGTGGAACAGACTGGTATGTCTTGTAACGTCCTGCAACGTGAATTTCATCAACGTTTTCTGTCCTAGGACGCGGTTAGGACGAAGAGATCGCAGTGGAGGTCCTACAAATGATGAGGAAGAACAGTGAGTTGTCTACCCTGATTCCGATACAAGATGGAATTTCCCGGCGTGTCTCCTACCCTCGCTAGACCCATACTGACCGCGGATCGTACAGACACCCTGACCTCCTCGAACCGCATATACTACGCTCACTTGGCAATGTCCAAGTTCGCTCTATTCATGCGTCCTGTAGCGGCTGTCATTTCGTCGTACTAGACGTTGACGGAAATGCGTGGTTATTTGGTCGAAATGGGTCTTGTTGCCTTGGCGTTAGCAAGAATGAGGATGGGAGTGCCGTTGACGCGATCTCGGAGAACGCGCCAATGAAATTAAATCCCACTGACGTGGGCGCAGCCAAAGGTGTAAAGTTTGTCGACGCCGCTTGCGGACGGAATCACACACTATTAGTGGGGAGTGACGGACAGGTATGGACTGCTGGTACAAATTCATTGGGACAGGTACGGATCTTGTGATCACTCTTTAGCGTCTACTCATGACTTTTTCGCTATCTTCAGTGTGGTCAATTTCCGTGCCCGGAAGTTACAAGTTTCAAGGTCGTTCAAGGGTTATCCCATGACGGCGTACTTGAGCATGCGATTAAAGTCTCCGCAGGCATAACTTTTTCGCTTGTGCTCACTGAATCGGGCAAGGGTGCGTTCATCTTCGTTTCGCGGTTCTAAAGGCTGTACTTGATTTCCCGCGTAGTCTTCTCGTTTGGTAGCGCAGAAAAGGGCCAGCTAGGTAATGGTACCACCGGTGAACGCATCACCACCGGAAATAAAGTCGCTTTCGACATTGTACACACGCCCTGTGCGTTTTCGTTCTATACGGTATCTAGCGCCGGTGCACTGACCTTTCGTAGTCTACATCAGGGAACTAGACGGGAAGAAAATCGTGCAGATTGTATCTGGACAACAGCACAGTGCTGCTGTCGACGACGAGGGGTTGGTTATGTTTCATCATCATAGCACGGCTAACTCACCAAGCCTTTATAGGGTCGTCTATGTCTGGGGTTACAACGGATACTGTCGACTGGGACTTGGAAACCAAGTCGACGTACTGAAACCCAAAGCAGTCCCGCAGGTTCAATCCGTTTTTTCCGTGCGCGCCCGACATTCTCATAACAGTTGCGTCATTGTAGTTCTCTGGACCCAACAAAGCGACAATGGGTTCCTATGTCGTCGCTGGGCCTTCCAACACCGTTGTCATAGACAGACAAGGGATGTATTGGATGACGGGTAAATGGAAGAATAGCGGAGAGGGTATGTTGTGTCAATTTCTATGATGATTACTTAGCAAAAGATTCGTCTCACAGGCTCTTCTGGCTCTCCGTACACGTCCTTCCGATTTATTCAAGACATCATGGCATGCAAAATAAGCCATGCTGCTTGTGGTGGTGTAACGCACTGGGCGATTACGCCTGACGACGATGGAGGTATGATGACAGTCGCCTGGGGGCAGAATGCTTCCAATGGTATGTAGAGTCTTTTCTGGATTGCGTTCGTAAGGCCTCATCGCGTCTTCTGTTTCAATTCTAGGCGAACTTGGCTTGGGCCCAGAGGAGCCAAAGAGTGCCACTAAGCCGACGAGGCACGCACCCCTAGACGGGATTGAAGTGCTACAGTAAGTATGATTTCTATATGATGAATGTCTCACGTCCAAATACGCATTGTACAGAATCGCAGCAGGACAGAATACTACACTGTTCCTTATCAAGCCGCCTACGCCTAGTTCTGTCGCTCCAATTGAGAACGGCGACGCTAACGGTGAAGAAGAAGAGGGTGACAAGTTCACTAACTTACCGAGACATCCTGAGGAGCTGGACGGCGTACCAGACTTCTGCCTTGTTTGCAGCAAGGACAACGGGGATGACGACCCACCGCTGGAGTGTGACAAGGTACATATTATTCCAGTGGACCCAGTGGACGCATACTAAAATCTTTCTCGGTCGTTCAGTGTGATAGCCCTTACCACTTGGCTTGCCTTAACCCTCCCCTCAAGTCTATCCCTCCGGGAGAATGGTTCTGCCCGCAATGCCTCAAAGACCCTGGCGCCCCATTATCTGGATACAAAGTCGCGAAACCTAACCCTCACGGGCATGCATCGGCTACCCATGCCCATACGACGTCCAGATCGGCCCCTCCGATGAAGAAACGCGGCTTTAAAAGCAAGGACGAGGACGAGGCAATGGATGAGGACGAAGGAAGTGAGGATGACGATGAAGATGGAGGAGGTGGAAGAGGAAAGAGAAAGGCTCCAGGATCTGGAGGTGGACGAGGTGGTATGTCGACTTTTCTCCGCGTCGTATTTCAAGAACTTGCTCATAGTCTTTCCTCTACAGGCGCTAAAAAGAAAAGACAGTGAAAGATTCGCCTATTTGGGCATCACCTTTCGCCTGGGTCGTTCACGTTTCAATATTTGAGTGATCTGGTGGTGTCTTGCAACCAACAGCTTCCAGCGATGGGTAGCAACCTGAAATGGTTTGGCTACCCGCAACGCCTACGGCCGTCAAGGCTTGGTGCGTGTGACGGTTCCGGAATCGACTGGGGTTGATGCGAGTTGAAGTGACTGGGTCATGGGTTGGATACTGGATGGAAAAAATAACGCGCTGTGTGGACACAGCTAGGAGAGCTGTTGGTTGAGCCAAGGACTATGCATGTTTGGCATGTTTGTATCTTAACACTCTGTGACTTTATTTCTTCTATTTGTTTTCTTGGTTATAGTTACTGCTATCCTCTGCTCTCTTTCAAGTTTTTTGTTTACATAGTAAATCAATTGTATTGCGGACGAGTACCGCTGGTTTAACTCACAGCTCAGTTCATGAACAGGAATGCAGATAGGATGTAAGGTAGTAGTAGGTTGTAATAGTAGTATTGATTAGAACGATATGGTACATCCATCCTTGCATCGCGTCGACGAATAGTCGGTAGTCATAGTTAGGTCAAGTCGATGATTTCTCCTGTAAACACCGGTCGGCTGTTTTGACGCTCGTGTTTTATCTTTGTCCTCTTTCGCCGGAATTGCCTCGCTTGCAATCGGTCCAGCCTAGCCTGTGAAATGACACGTATTGTTGAGTAAAAAAGAAATGACACGGACACGATGACATACCTTCAAAAATTCAATCTCCTTCACTTCCATTTCCTCTTCGTCTTCGCCGTCAAGTAAACTCTCCTCCTTTAATTCGCGCTTAGCCTTAACTGGTGCAGGGCTGTTGGCGAGATTGCTTGGCGACACGTTAGGCAACTCTAGATTTAGGCATTGGTCAATGGATTCGATGCCACCAAAGATAGGATTAACGAACGATCATCCTCGGAAATTACGATCCGCCGCTTGGCTGAGCTTCCGGAGTAATGTGAGAGTACGTTGGCGGGGTTATCTTCCAGTTTGATTGCAAGCGAAAGTAACAAATCGTGCTTCGTGGGGCCAAGGGAAGGTCCGGGAGGAGAGGTTTGTCGAATTATAACAGGAGCTATATTCATAGCTCGCAGCATCTCTAAAGGGGAGTTAATCAAAATTGAGCTTGAAGAAAGAATGAGGTAGACGGACCAATTGGCCTGTAGCGAAAGCGAAACCTCGCGACGGGCGATTGCGATATTTGAAGGACTTTGACAGCATCCCGAGAATCTCCTTGGAGAGCATGTCCAAATCTACGATTATACAATCGTCCTCAGATTCATAGAAGGATGAAAATATGCCACGTACGTCGTCTGGTGTTGGATCCCCCGCTTCGCCTTTTCATGCAGTATTTGCTGCTTTGGCGCCTTCTTATGGATGAAAGGTTCGTGCTGATGAATCTCCACCCTGAAAATCGCAAGTTCTATCTCTCCAACGGGTTGTGTTGCTGATTCATCCGCAAGGGAATCGTCATCTGTGAAAAAAATCTGTTGATTAATTCAAAGGCTCGAGAGTGCGTAAACAGAGGGCTTACCAGTGAAATTGACCGGCGAAAATGTGAAAGGCTTTATGGTATTAGAGGTTGTCCGCATGCCTTCCTTACAGGCGTAGTCTGGTTTGTCCAAGTCCGTATGGATGACCTTTCCTCCGCATTTCTGTCCATCGATGAGCACAAGCCCATCGGTCGGAGAACGTCGTCGTGAATCACGCCAGTGAACTTTGAATGTCTAGCCTTAAAATTTGAGCCACAATCCAAGAAACATGCGGGGAATAGAAACACCACTTACTCGTCCAACTATAGACGGTATCCAGCAAAAAGCGGTCTTTGACTCGAGCGAAAGGTCGACCTGATACTCTTCAGCATCCTCTTCCTCAATTGTGATCCATGCGGAAAATTCTTTGAACACGAGCACCATCTAAGGTATATCGTTCGAAAGGTGGACTGTCTCAACTGTACGAAGGTCAATTTGTAATATATACATGATTCAGAGCAGATAAGAGCTCTTGAAACATGAAACATTTTTTTGTCATGAAAACAAAGGGGCTTCCGGCGCTTATATACTACTACTGCTTTTACTTCCATCATTCATGACTTCTCAGAAAAATATACCAGCGCAGCATGGTAGTATGGCTTTACGCTCCCGGTATCGAGTCTCACCTGTGAAAGGCATAGCGTCTGAAGGAAAATCTCAATCTCAAGACCACTCTGTTCTACTTCCTGGACCCCCGACGACCACAGGGACACGCGACATCTCCTCGACCTCAAGGCGTCTATACATTCTTATTGGTGTCCTTATATTGCTCACAACTTCTTTGATCGTGATTGTGTTTACTACCTCCTCTCGGTCTTCATATCTCCTTGGAATTCCCCAGATGAAGCCAATCAAGACCAAGCCTCTGCCTGCGAACGAAAATACTACGGGAAAAACTCTACCTTCTGGTGTCACTTCTGAAGAAAATCACTCTACTACTAGCTCTGCACATCGCCCTTCGCGGACAGTTCCTGTTGTTGATAGATCAGTTTTACAGCGGTTGAACCAGCTCTCAAAGGACAGGATACCTATCAGCGACAGTGGACGCACCGTTTCTTTGTCTGGATTTCGGAAATATTCGCCGGGCATTCCAGATGGACAAAATGTCATCTGTGGTGAGGAAGTCTCCACACCATGCCAATTTCTCCTGGCTTTCCGGATCGCGGAGCAAGAATCCAAAGCGCGTATACATGTACTGCAAATCATAGAACTGGCAAGACGTCTTCGCCGGATCTTGGTCTTGCCCAATGTCGGGAAGAGCAGGCTTGGACTCTGCTTCAAATGGGACTTCAAATTGTACTACGATCTAGAATCTTTGGTTCAAGATTTACAAGAGGAAGAAGTCAGGATAGTGAGCTTGGAGAGCTTCTTGAATTGGGTCAAAACGCGGTCATCTCTGTCTTCGCCTCAAGGACAATTGCTGTTTCTTGGCCCTAAAGCCCATCAACATCTTCCTGAAGATGCTCTCACGTTCATGCACGAGGGGGTCGTCGTCTCAATCGACCATGAAGTTGCTTTCAACGGTTCGCTTCTCCCAGGCTGCTTCAGTGATCGCCTTGGTCAGTTGCTTTCTGGTCGGTTTCCACCGGTTTTTGTCCATCCCTTGACAGGCTCCACAAAAGATAAACCCATCGGAGACCAAGTGCTGGCTGCCCTGAGTACGGAAGACGTGAAGCATGCTGCATATGCAGATCCCAAAGGGACAACCTCCCCATTACCGCCAGTCTTGCCACAGCTTCCTCTCGCAGCAATAAACGCGACAACTTTGCAGTCGCAACCTGACGTGTTAATTCTGGACTGGGAGCTCCGGAATCCGATCTTCACTCCATTCCCTCACGTTTCAATCCATTACTCTCCCGCTCTCGTTCATCTCGTAGACCTTCTCGTTCCATCAAGTCCATATTTAATGATTCATTGGCGCATGGAAACTGTTCTGCCCGAGGCGCTCCCTACTTGCGCCCACTCCCTCATAGATACTCTGTCTACTCTCTTCAACACTCCCAGCATCGCAGACAACATTAGCAAGATATGGTTTGCGAGCGATTACCCTTATCCCGTGTCTTTCGACAATGGAAATGAAACCTCAGCTGATCCTCAATTTGCGCTTACAGAGGATACAGTTTCCGCATACATACGCAAGTCTGGCACATTTAAAGACGTTGGAAAGGAGCACAAGGACGCTGTAGGTATTTTCCTTGCTGCTTTTCAAGAAGGCGGGGAGTTGGATCAGTGGGAAGTGACGGATCTGAGCGGTGAATTGGTGAAGTTGGGGGCCAAAGAGTTGAATGAGCTTGATCCAGAGTTTTTGAAGGATTCGGGTACGTTAGGGATTTTGGATAAGATGATTGGAATGAGAGCGAGTTTGTTTGTGAGTGGTGCTAGGGGGTGTGGAAGAAAAAGGTGATTGTATTTTATTGTATTTCAATAACGTTTCTTACTGATTTTCGGAATCATCTTCTGCAGTTCATTCACGAAGCAAGTAGTCGATGCGAGAAAAGAGATTGATCAGCAAGTACAGCACGGATTGAGAAACGTGGTGGACTACTTTGGGTGATGATGGAGCTCGGACTAAGAGGGAACCAGGTTCCAAGCAATTAAAATTAGAACCGTAATTCATACTCCTTTGCTTATGGCTCTCCGAGCAATTCATTTGTTAATAATTCATTACACGCGCTGACTTTGATACGTGGAATATGCATCCAATGAGCTGCGCTCAGTCCTTGGTTCAACCCTCTCCTCCCCGGTAGAGAATGTAAAGTGAAATTCATGTGTGCTTAGAGAACATGAAACATGAAGCATGTATGTGTAGACCTGCTCGCCCTTTACTCCCTGGGAGCTCCCCGTCCAACACCAGAAAATTGGGGCCTGAATTCACCAGGGGCACCCTCTTCCTTCTTCCTGTACTCTCTGTCACCACGAGGTGCCCGGTAGGCACCATCTCCACCAGCGCGAACGGCAGCCGGACGAGGTGGGCGAGGAGCCTTTTTGTGGGTTGCGGGAACGATTTCATTGGGGAGGTGTAGCCTAGAGGGTACAAGTGAGTAAGGTTCTGAGTCTTGTAATATCTTGTAGGGTATGAAGACGTACCATTCACGAAGAAATTCAACACCTTCCGGGGTGAGAGTGTAGTAATACCATTGCCAAGAGAACTGAGTCTTAACGAATCCCTTCGAGGTCAAGCTCTGCATAGCCTTGATAACTTGGAGATTGGGAACGTCAAGCTCCTCATGCTTGGGGGCATTGAAATCCTTTTTGGCGACAAGCACGCCCTCTGTCGATCCCTCAGTTAATCCTCGATATTACGGATAGATCTGGTTGGAAACACACCCTTGAAGAGGTTCTCGTAAATGACGCGACGGTTATCCTTGGGAATAATCATATTGTTTCTGGTCAATTCAGAACAGTATTTCGTCAGATAAACTGTAAATGGAAGATATCGAAGAATACGCACTTTCAAAGTTGGTATGGAACGTGGACCGCTGAAGAAGATGCAACACAAAAACAGTCAGTCCATCGGCTCGCAAAGTCATCCAGTACGCAAACATCCAATCCAACTCCTTCCAATGCACCAAATTTCTCCGGAAAACTTGGAGAAGAATCGAAACGACGGTATGAGTTGATTGATACACTCACTTCGCGAATTTTGTCGAGGGCCGTGCGGGAGTCTTGACGTCGGCGAGAGCGCTGCGTTGTCGATACGCTTGCTATGGATGTTTCTCACGGCGGGTTGAAGGATTTGGCTTTGTGTGTTCGTGAAGAGTATAGAAAACATGACCATACTCACTCGCAGCTGCGCTCTTGGCTCAGCGTTCGCAGATCTTTTTTACCAGCTTTTCACTGTTCCTTTGACCTTAATCTGATTCAATTCCACAAGATGTTTTATGGCTCTGTTAACAATGCCGCGAGAAGGCTTTTGAAGATTGATGATACTCCTCAAGCCTCAGCCCGACGTTTCAATTATATTTGTTCAATTCCGCCATTTCTTCTGCTACATTGGAAATTATATGGATTGTCACGGCGTACCTTCGGAAATCAGCTGAAGCTATTCGTATGTTTCATGTGTCGCAAGCTGGTATAGGTACCGTCGCAGCCGTGTTCTCCCCCCCAACCCAACTCATCTCCTGGCGCAATGATTTGGTGTGTGCGCATTCGTTGGAAATGAGACGTCTATCGTTGTAGTTTGATGAGTAATGCGACGGATTCGGGTCTTATTGTGAGCCATCGTGAGCCAGTCTCTTCTTGCTTTGCGGTCAATCTTCTAATAGCGGCCAATTGAAGCACTCCCGACATATCTCCAGCTTCTGTATACTACCTTACATAGGTTGTAGTGCAATGCCGTTGGTGTGCTTGTCGAATTGTTCCGTAAGAAAAGTCAAGCCAAGTCCGTCCCGACGTGCAAAACTACGCAGAATTTCGGACCGTAGCTATCATTGGATAATCTATGATCAGGTGCACCTCCCCAGTTCGGAGCTCCATGTCATATAAAAGAAAAGAGCTTAACCGATACGTCTTGACTCCCAAACATAACCTTCTCATGGCTGAATTTGAACCAGTGCTGTTGACCCTACCGAATTTCACCCCTACGTTGGCCTTGGAGGTGCGTTTGAATGGACTCACTTGATAATGACTCGAAACTGATTAAAATTTCGATTCTTTCGTCAAGATCCTTCCATATGGACTGACTTTTCATCGCATAATTGTGCAAGTCGATGGTCGTGTAAGCCCAACCACCAATGGTTGCAATATCAGGCCACCGACGTCCTTCTACAGACCCATGACATCGTTATTGGTCCCGAGGACCCTCGGGGTCATATAACACAAAAATATACCAATTCTATCATCGGCCGATATGCAAATCGAATACCCGTTGGTACACATTCTTTGGATCGTAATGGTGTGAAGAGCGAATTGACTGCACAAGCCAATGGTACACCCTATATTGCCGCTTTTTTTAAACGAAAATACTGACGGCCCGTATTAGAAAGCCCCCGTGTTTCACTTCATGGCGGACCGGTCGGATTCGGTGCTCTTCCATGGCAGTTGCTCACACCAGATGCCTCAAGCCTTTTCTCCAAGGCAGAGCTTGCGAATCTTCTGACAAGTTTATCAGAGACAACATACGGTATCTTCCAGCTTGTGTCTCCGGATGGTGATCAGGGTTATCCAGGGACGCTACTGGCAGAAGTATTGATAGCCGTCGTCGAACCTGGCGAGCAAAAGAGGAAGATTCTGCAACCCGGCGAATCTGCTGTCGGTGAAGAATACGACTTGGGGAGTATTGTGTATGTGTATAGGGCAAAAGTAGACAAAGGGGTTACACCCATCAATCTGACACAGGTGCGGTGGTATGAATGAATTTTCTTTGGCGTTTGATTAACGGTTCCTCACTCAGCATTGGGGTTTCAACCTTGAGGCAAGTCTCAAAGAGGATGATGAAACACTCTCAGTCAAGAATCACAATTTAACGATGAAGGTGCGGTCGTGTAACACATATTATATGCGAAGTGTTCATCCATCGTACAGGCTGACCGCATTGTATCCCGTGATGCAGATTTTTTGAACACCGGAGAGTTCATCCTAGTTTCCTCGGCTCCAGAGCACGAACACAATGGCAAGAAAATAGGCGAAAAGTACCCTGAAGTCGGTTATGGTGACTATCGGACTTACTGCCAGTAGTAATGCTGCCTATCTGATAATCTCGCGATTTCGTTCCTTCTAGACGATTTTTACGTGTTCGAAGCACGCAAAGTGAACATCCCCAAACGCATTCCGCTCACGTCTTTTACACCAGAGCTAGATCTCGTCAAGGACTTGCTAAAACCGTCCAACGGACCAAATGCTGGAAGGGGCGATCGTTCCGAGCCGGTTGTAGTGTTAGCTTCAGAAAAGTCTGGGTTAAAGCTTGTGTTTGACACAAATCGTACGAGTTTCGTTGTGACATTGTTCCTAGTTTGTACTCACATTCTCTTTAGAACCTGGAGCGATGTTCTACTCCAACGCTATGGCTAACCCTGCTGTCGGTGCGAGGAAAAAGATTCATGGTGGATCAGGGATTAAGGATCAAGGAGACTCTTATTCCCCTGGATGTAAGCCGTTTTCGCAGACCCATCTTAGACTGTCGGCTGACATTCTTTTCTCCGGTCTAGCTGCTGCATTCTTGGAATTTCACGAAATTCTCAGCGCTTTCCTTGACCCAGCGAATAAGGACAAGGAGGATTCGCTGCTGACTTCTGGAGAGCTGTATCATAATTATGTTCGTTGCGACGTCAAGTTTAAGGAGCCTAGTCGTTGAGTGTGAAAATATGAGAGGGGGCGACTGTGTAGATTATATTTTGTCAATATGTACAGTACTTTTGCTTCAACAAAGGTAAGATTGTTGCTAGCGCTCAAGCCCTAGTAAAGATAAAATTGCGTTCAGGAAATTACATAACGACTTCAACAAAATTGCCCTCCGAGTTCGACGCCTATCATTGTCAACCAAAAGAAAGCGGAGCGACCGTCAACAGCTAGAGACTCTAAATGCAAGCAATCAGGAGACACACTCTCGGAAGCTTGAAGAGGAAAGATCTCTACTTCAAGAAGATATGACTCATGAATTCTTTGGAATTTCTGTCGACAAATTCTTCGAGCGATATCTGAATGTTGCGGCAGTCAACGACGAGGTCCATAGAACAATGTCTGCTGCGCCTACGAGACGATGGTCAGATAATTGCCACCAAAGCTGGAGAGCATTGGAAACAGTTTCCCTTCGGCATTTTCTAAAGCAGATTTGAAGAAACTCGGATCTGGGCGGTATCGCAAAATTGACGAGGGCGCGGTCTTTCCGGCTTGCAGGATTTGGCAGAGGCTATCGTGCAGGCGGCTAGGAGCGTAGGCGCCAATGGTTTTGGAGAGGACAAGCAAACGGCTGAATTGCTTTGTGTGAGCGAAAACAAAATTCTTGACGAGATCGTTGGAAGCACTCAGGAGTACGATCCTTGCTTCTCAAGAGTTTGGTGTCCTCTCAATATTCATCTACCTCCGAAGAAAAGAGGACGGCTGACGCAGCCGCGTATGGGGAATTTAACTTGAAGGATGGCGGTTTAGGATACGAAGATGTATGTTTTCTTTCACAGTACTGGACTGTTCACTCCTCACATCTCGCATAGAATATAAGAAAGGTGATCGCAGGACACGGAATGCAGAATGACCCATGTCGTCGTCATATATGTACCGTACGTATTCCCCAGCTCATGTCACGTATCACTAGCTAAGGTTACTCCTGCACTCCAGTTCACTATTGAAGACACCACTACGTGTTTGTGGTTCTATGGCAGATCACATTCAGTTCGGACAGAAGGTTTTAATTTTTGCAAGTATGTTGTGCGCAAAACATCTAAAATTTGGTCATTGACTTGAGCTATATTATACATCAGGACTTTAGGACATTAATACAGACTATTCTCTCGTTCTCCTTTGCACCTAAGGCGACACTCGGCTACGATCCAACAGCAACGCGTATGGTCGATCGGGAGAACCATATTCCCTATGTGTATGCGGTCAAGGACAAATTTTATTTGACGCGGGAATGGCTATTACAATTTCGTGCCGCACTATTTTTGGGAGGGCGACAAGTGTCGTGAGCGTGGTCGAATGCAAAGACTGCCAAAGGAACGATCCTGACGAGAGCATGACGGCTGTCTTGAAGGATGTCTATCTCGATGTTGATTTCAACAGCGATTATCAGCAGCAGCAGGCGATCTTAACAGTCTCAAGAAATTCCCCAACGAACTTGATAACGAAATTTCACGGCGAATGCCACAGGAGGAGAGCATTAAGATTTTGGAGGATATTCGTCAAGGAGTATTTTATGAAGGTTTTTGCGGACGAGTCTGTCAACATCGATGGTGTCCCAGATATATCTCCTTCCCCTCCTACTGAGGGAAATGTGATTGCGTTCACCAATCGGATCGCCACCAATCCTCAACTTGATGTCCAAAAGCTGCGTGAACTCTGGCACTGGATTTTACAGCACTTCTCTTATAGAACGATATGTTCTATCGAACGGTTGGCAAGTAATAACATCTCCGAACTACGTGGACGACGAACCTTTACCAATCTTTGGCGGGCGTATGACAGATGCTATACAGCAGGTTTCTGACATGCAGTCTGTTCTGCTTGACTGCTACCAAACATGGAGCAGATGTCCTTGCTCCACGATAGAGGAACATACGCGATATGTCATCGCCAAATGCGGGAGATTCTTACAAATGGCAAGACAAGAGATCCGAGGATCACAATCTTGCTACGTGATTTGCTCAAAGACGGGGAGAAGACTATCGACGAAATAGACAAAGCGGGATGATACAGCAGAAGGGGCAAGGGCCGCACTTGGGGCATGCATGCAAATTAGCGCGACTGGGAACGGGGATAGCAAGGGAGCCAGTGACACTGAGTTTAAGCAAGAACCCAGTGCGTCGTCCAGGTGTCCCGCGGGCACAGGGGATACTGTAGAAGAGCAAAGGAAAACGCAAGCAGGGTGTGAAAGCGTCGCGACATCGACGAGGGTCGATTGGTAGCTTTGTCAAGGATATCTATACATGTCCAGAGATCAAATAGCACAGGATACATTGTTAAAATTGTGACGAATACAAATTTGTTTAGAAATAATGAATAAAAAGGGCCTGTTTTTGGTTCAGTCAAATTTGAATACTGGAAAGAACAGCGTTGAGTGATATTTCAATTCTGGATTGACAAGCTACACTTACCACATGCCCCGCTGCTTGGCTTAGTTGCGAAGATGACATCGCTGAGCTCCTCTCCTTGCAGCCCCTTATATGGCCCATAAGTTTCGCTGACCTTCTTGATAAACGACTCGACGTTATCTTCCACAACAAGTGACACCGTACACCCTCCCCATCCCGCACCTAAATATCCCGTTCGCATAGTCAGCAACTTCAATAGGTCCTCTGGCAATGGATCCAACGTACCAGTTAACCGACTGCCAATGGCTCCTGCCTCTCTTGCTAGTCTCGTCAACTCGTTCAATTCAGGGCAAGAGCACTCGTATAGTTCATTACAACTGCTTTGAGATTCATTCATCAAGCGTCCGAGTCTTTGAATGACATCCACATGCGAAGCGGCTGCATCAAGACAAACTTGTCGGAATCGCAGCACACGAAGAGCTTCCGAGTAGACGTGTTTCGCGCGCTTGTATAATTGGAAATGTGTAGCTTCGACTATCCAGAAAAAAATGAGTAAGATGATAATAATGGTGCAATCGATCTCACCTTCTACCCAAGACAAATAAACATGATGGAACTCTTCGCTGCTCATTCCCGTCATCTCAATCATCTCTTCCAGCGTCACACCTAGCTCACCATCTGGCTTTTCAGTAGCAGGTTTCAGACACTCAACCTCCTTCTCCATCCTCCCAAGAACCTCAACAAGCCACTCCAAAGGCATCCCACCATCCTCTTCAACCTCCCCAACGAGCCGTCCAACGACTTCCCTGAGAGTGATCTTTTCGTCCTTCTCGACGCGGAGT
>JH814813.1:545619-562225 GCA_000296255.1 Omphalotus olearius VT 653.13 | reverse complement strand
AATTCTAGCGGCGGCAAGTGTCTCTACAACTCGGAGGTTGTAATTCCTTTTGGCTGTGACGGCTTTGTCTGAGATGACGAGCGAATTGGCGCAGACGAATACGGCGCCGGTGGGAAGAGGGACGGGAGATGCGGAAAGGGATGGGAAGAAGGTGATGTAGAGTGCGGAGGAGGGGATGGATATGACTGATGCGGCTTGATCCATGCTGAAAGGCGAGTAGTTGAGAATATAGACAAAGACAGGTTTATATGGATAACGCACCCGCCTGAATTGACGCCTGAGCGAACGGTAGAAGAATCAGCTTAAATTTAATGTTTTAACTTGATCCTCACCAACTCGCTTCTCGTTCCCTACTGCAATTTCTACCAGCTCACCTTTGGTGATCTTTTTGCCTTCTGAACTGAGATTACTGTCCAGCTAAGTGGGGTCAGCTTGCATGCTTCGTACGGGAACAAAGCGCGTACCTTTCCATTGACGGCTAGAAACACCAAGGTGCTAGCTACGACCATAGCAGCGCTTGATGATAGTCCAGAACCAGCAGGAACGGTCCCAGTAACCAATAGATCGACCGGCACGGGACGGTCTGAACCAATAAAGTAGTTGTTGAGTACACCCTAAGTAAATCAATGGCACTCAATACGGCAACGACCAACGACCTATTGTTGAAAAAAAGACCATACTTACATAGTAGCCAGCCTTGACATAGCTCTCCCACCTTAGTTCCTTCGTATTGATATCCAGATGCCACTCCTCGACATGGACTTGGTCATCAGTCACACTTCCTCGTCGTTTGGGAGCAGGAGCGAAGATTTGTCGCTTATACTTGGTCTGTAGATTATCCGCAACGACACTTCCAGGTTCGGCTTGAGATTCTAGTGGTTGAGCGGATCCAGAACGCGGTGCACAAGCAATCAATACATCACGCTCGATGGCAGCTGGTAGGACACCAAAGAGACAGTAATCAATGTGCTCGCCTGTACCGGGGATTAGAATTTGTGAACCAAAGTGCAGGCAAATTAGGACCTATCAGACTGGAAAACATCAACATCATTATAATTGTCTTAACAAAGAAACACCTACTTGACTCTTCCCGGCGCACGAGCGATATACGCCGGTTTCCTACCGAACCTCTTCTGAAACTCCTCTGCGAGATGATTCCACCGATCAGCGTGATTCAGTGTATCACCGAGATTGCCGTAGAGTTCATTGAGATTGGTATAAATTGGAATAGGCTGCTGAGCCGACATTTGCTTACTTTGCCTAGAGGTGAGAAGGCAAGATCGATAGAAAAAGTGCTGGACCCATGTCGATGCATGTGGAATCGGGTGAACAAAAACTCTGTTGGTTGCCGGGCCGGGATAGCCGTGGTGTACCCGCTTTCTATTCTTCCATGCTACCGTGTGACTTTCTCTCATTTTCTCTGTTTCATTCAAAGCTCATTTAATGACACATAGAATGGATCGTACGCTTAGAATTCACCATCTGTCTCGGACGCGTTTTCATGTTACTTACTCTGTTTCGAGTCTCGACTATTCATTTTTTCTATTCATTTCGAACTTCTCATTTAACGGCGCATAGAATGGATCGTATGCGCAAAATTCACCAATTCCAAACATAAATTACGACTTTCTTTAAAAATGCGCTCATGGAGTCATGTTGGACAGCCAACATTTACGTTTTCTGACAGTACGTCTGTTTTTGGTCAATGAAGTGCGCTTTCCTGAGGCTAACGTTTGGGGCTATCCAGGTTCATATCTGTTCATATGGCCTTCAGTATGACAGCCGGAACTTCTGCGATGAAGCGGACTACACAAGTCGTCCAAGTTGGTGATTGTCCTGTAGTCAAATCAAATCAGCGCGCGCTGAGCATCAAGGGTTCGAGGTTTATGCTGAACATTTCGGCCAAAAGGGGGGCGTAACTCAACTCAAACTGTTACATACTTTTCCTTTGGTGAGTTCTCTGACTCGGCTCGTAACCGAAAGTCAGTGGCTACGGTATATATGAATTCATTGCATACGTTCTAATTCTTCCTGTCTACAGCACAGCATCTCTCAATATGTCAACACATACAACAGAGTGCTGTTTTCTTCCTCCAGAACTTGTCGAAACTATCATCGACCTTCAAGTTGTCAGCGTGGATCTTTCCGCGCTAAAGTCATGGGCACTCGTATCGAAATCGACGTGTTATCGGAGTCAAGCCCATCTTCTTTCCTCGATCTCTCTATTTCCTCCAAATTCCCAAACCTATCCCTCGACCTGTCAGCATTTCTACGAGCTCCTTGAGGACTCTCCTCACATTGCTTACTTTGTTAAACACCTCCGGGTCTCTGACGGCTCTTCTCCCCACGGACGGGGGCTAAAACCCAGCTGGATACCAACTGATACGTATCTTCCTCTGATCCTCGATAAACTCGTCTGCGTAGAATCACTCACATTTGAATTTCCCGCCCGCACATCCGGTTCTACATGGTCAAGGTTTTCGCCTGCCCTTAAAGCCTCCCTCGCGCGATTCTCCGATTTGAATTCGCACCGAGAGAGGGCAGCGCTTCGGACACTGAGCGTTTCGAATATCGACTCGTTCCCTTGTCTCTGCGAGCTCATTCGCTTCGTATCTTCGTGTGCTACGCTGAAACACCTCTCTCTGCACCGGGTGTACGGCGTTCCTCCGTCAGGAATCGAATGGCCTGGGGACGGGGTTGTTAGTGCCCCTGACACTACCGGTGGTACAGTACCTCCTGGCCCACAACTTGATTCTCTATCTATTTCAGAATGGCACACAGTACCAGCTGACGCCCTTTTAATGAGTCGTCTTCCAATCTCCGTCGGACATTTACGCAAGTTTGTTTGTGTTCATGGTGAATCGAGGGGGATGTCGCTCCCGCGATTTTGGAGTAGCGTGGGTGATACGCTTGAGGAGATGACAATCGTTGATTATTCTGCACGCAGTAAGTATTTTCTTCACGTATGAGTTTATAGAAACTATCCTCATCGTATATGCGCAATAAGCATCAATAAGCCCAATCGCGACGCTCCTAACCACCAACTCCCTACCCCTCCTTACCACCCTCAAACGTCTAACACTCCGCTTCTCCATCATCCCAACCACCAACAGCGGCGAGTGGTTTGACTACGACCTCAGCAGCGTGTACGATTCGCCCAGCCTCGAAAGGCTCCTCGTGACCTTTGTTATCGGACACAACTCTTTTAATATCGGGAATTTACCGAGGGCAAAGGATACTCCAAGTCAGTGGCGTTCTCTTGACGTTCTATTGAGTAAACCACTCCCATCAGATCGGTGTCTTGGAAGGGACAACAATAGAAGAGTGGAGATTTGGGCGCCAGCGAATCAGGACTGGGTTGGTGGTGGCGGTTTGAGGAAAGTGTTGGAAAGTGTTGCCACTGATGCCGCGGCGCGAGTTTGCAATGAAGATGGATGGCAGACGTTGAGAACGTTTTTGGAGGAGTGTTTTCCGATTTTGTGTTCGCGAGGATGCTTGAGTTTCGGGTGCGAGTGAAAGTCGGTCTTAGTGCGGCGTTCAAGTACCGCTGGTTTTTCTATTTTTAGTTTTTTGGGGTCAAGTGGCCGGTGCTTTGTAGGATTGGATGGATGTAGCATGCGCGGTATGTAAGTACGTTCGATTTATTGCATTTTGCATAGCATATGATTGCATTCTGCAGCACTCATTTATCCTGTACTAAGTAAGTAGCTCCAGGACTGAATACAAATTTAGCTGCATCACTCAGGTGATTTCAACGGGTTACACATCCAGTACATACTTACAACTTCTATCATCTATCAATTTCCTGGCCTGCCTAAGCTATACTTACTCTGAGCTCAGGGGCATGTATCGTAGATTCCATCCGTAGGTCACCGAGTATTATTATATAAGCACAGCAGTTATCTTCGGGATTGAGCTTTTCAAAAGGCGAAGGTTCGCGTATGTATGTAGTGCGTCCTTGGACATTACTTGACAAACCGAAACCCCTTCCCTCAGGCCCCTAAGTTTCTATCACAGTGATTCTTATCTCTCGCGATAATTTGAACTTCACTCCCTTATATGACTTCTTACAACGAGCGAAATTGAGTCAAGAAGTTACTTGACTTGGAGGTGTCTGCAATGTACATTACTCGACGGTGTAAGTAGAGTCTGTTTCGTGTAAGTGTGTATCTTATCTTACGCTCCTTCTTTCTGAATTGTCCTAATTATCTGTGTAATATCAAATATCAAAGCAGACCTAAGCACTTTAGCAATCATCCGCAAATCCAAATCCAAATTAAATCTAGTCCTAACCCTTCCAAGCCAACCCGCTAGACTCTGAACTCTCTATGTACTTACAAACAACTCAGCAACGACCTCGAATGTCTCAGAGACGCGGAAGGTTCGCTCTCACCCGCGGACCAGTCGTGTTGAGGATTTCAATTGAAACTTGTGCTGAGCGCTGATATTGGATGAGGGAGGGCAGTAATTACTCTGCCAGGTTGCAGGGCTGTAAGTATTAGTGGGGAGGGGTAAGCAATCAGGTAGGGTACGGCGGCGTAGGGTTGGATCCGGAGCTTTTGCGGGAGGAAAACTGTGTAGTAGAATAAACTGCCCTGTATAGTGTCTTAGATGAAGATGAAGATTTCATCGTGTACAGTGTGATCGTAGATCAGTGAGACATCCATCCTTTCTACGATAGCTCTGCTGTAAATAGGATATGCCAGTGAGCGCTGGTGAGCTTTATATATAATTTCTTCTCACTGGCAGTACGCGTATAAGTGCATACGTACGTGCATGTATGCGTCATAGGCATATAGGCCCGAGATACAGTCACGTAGGTATAAGCAGCATCCCTCGTGAATCGTCGAAAGTGGCAACGAGGCTGCTATCACAGTGATATCGATGCTCAGTGAGCTCATACTACTTACCGCACCGCGACTGCGTGGAGATTGACGTCGTCATTAAGATCTCAAAAAACGAGAAGACAAGAAGGATGTGCAATGTGTCCTGCAAAAAGTTCAAGTTGCCGTGGGGTCACTGATTCCTCCGCGTCCTTCTGACTTTTTTTGCGTGTGTGCATGTGTACAGATCGGATCGTTAAATAGGAGACAATTTGTGGTAAGGAGGAATAAGTATACGTGTTTCCAGGTGTTTCCATGCAATGTACCCTCGCGATCGAAACGAGGCTGTAGGATTGCGCAAACGTCGATAGTGTCGTCATTCTACTGGGATTCGATACTCAGGTTAGCGAGATAAGAAAGAGTATGCCGTAGGATATGATAGGACAGGCAGACAGGCTTCTTGGAAATTTTAATTCGGGAGCCAAGGATTCCGATTTCGAAATGATATGGTACGAGTTATCTATGTATGCTTGAGAGATTGCGTGCTTTTGGTCATACTTGGGTTCAACTGCGGAGGAAATTGAATGACTTGAAGAAAGAGTACACCGTCACGGTCAATGATGTTGATCTGTACAATGAACAGGCCAAGTGAGCATGTGCGTAAGTAGTAAGTAGAAGTCACCCTTCCTCCTTCCATATTGAATTAACCTTAAGCTTGACTGGCTGCGAAATTCGGGTACATCCGTTGGTTCGTAGAAGAGACGGAGATTCACGTAAATACGTATGGTACTTACCAGCAATGTGAGTATCAACATCGCACGAAAACCTTCTTCTCCACTCAACGCGGAGACGCGAAAGAATTCGAAGCAGTTCAATGTCCCGCTGCGCAGCGGTGATAAGACTCTGTGTTCAAGACAGCCGTGAATGATGAACTGCGTCGGATTGCTGCCTCGTCTCCGTCTCGTCGTCGTCCTTGGAATTGAGTCGAGTCGAGTCGAGACCGGCCATCTCAGAAAAGAAAAAAGGTGAAGTGAGACTGAGATAACGCCGAACGGGCCTAATTTAAAGATTCAAACTCCGCGATCTGATCAGCAGGTGATGAAATTGATCAAGGGTCATTTGACTACTGGTCTTTGCCTTTTTGGGACATCCACACTCTCACGATCAAGGGCTTAGGCGCTTAGGCACGAGGCTTGGAATCTTAGATTTGCTGCTGTATTCGTATCTTGAAGACGACGACGACGACGACGACCCAAAGATAAAGGCGAGTGTATACTTGGCGATTCGTTTCACGCAGAAGAACAACGACAAACACTGTACTCTAATCGACGGTGACACGGTTCTCACGACGACGACGTTAGAATGGCAGACTCGATGCAGGGGAGTTTGTATGGGTTGAACTATGACAGTTCGTTTCTGGATTCTTTACCTATTGCTCAGGGTATACCGTTTCATTATTTCGTCTCTCGTTATTCATGCTCACTGGTAACGTAGACACGATGTCGACAAAAATCCATACGCTATCCGCTACCCAATTCGAATCAATGCGACACCAACTCGTTCTTTCTCATCCCCCAGACTCAGTCTTATTCCCGTTCTTACACGGTATCGAAGGCGATAACGAGGCTCAAAATCTATTTTTCGCGACGCAAGGTCAACAAGCGGTGATTTGTCCCTCAGAGGATACCACACGCTCCGCGTTCAAGACGAGGACGAGGACTACAAGGGCGAAAGTACCGAAATATCGTGGATTGATGTGGGTTGTATGTGAAGAAGACTTGGAGAATCCAGAGAAGGATTTGAGAGTGCTTGTTCATCGCACTAGTGATCTTGTGTCGATGAATGAGGGAAGGTACGATGAGGAAGAAGAGGGAGATTCGAGTGAATCATATTTTGACGAAGACGATGAATTGGATGATGATGATACGTCCTCTGAATCGTTTGGAGATCCTGTCTCGCCGTCGAGTTCATCTAGCCCTTACGTTGGTGATCCGCTCGTTAGACCTGGATTTGGGGTGGGGATGGATGTGGATATCGCCTTCACGGACGCAGGGGACGACGTACAGGATGCTATGCAGGCTCATACTCGACATGATGATAGCGGGCATGGGGTCGTAGAGATCGTTGGTGTTGGGACTGATGGGAAACATATGCATCCCGTTCAACATCGTTTGACTGGGTCGACGCCGCAACCAATGCCGACGCCGATACGCACGTCTGGGTTGAGTGAAGAACAAGAGGCGCCGTCTGCGAGTACGTCGATGACGTCCGAGTGGGAGGATGTTGAGATGGGCGGGGGTGGCTATATGCGTGCGGGGCATGAGAGGTCTGTATCCTCACCGCCGACGTTAACACCCACAGTCACTACTCATACTCATACCGAAACTCCTGCACCGCGTTCACCACGCCCACATCATCAACAGAAACATAGTGTATCTTCGTCCTCTAGAAAGGCGATACAGGTTCCTCCGCCGCTTTTGACTTCTTCGTTTAGAGTGCGGGATTTGTTGAGGCGTGTGCCAGGTGCTGCAGGGGATACAGAGGCCGAGGAAGATGATGGAGAATGGGAATTTGTACCGCTTCGTGTACCGGAAGGTATCTCGTTGAGGAATTTTGGAATTCAAGTCGTGAGTTTATTTCTCATTCTCAGCGTCTACAACCATATAACTAACTATCTCTCCTTCCTCTTCTCCAGCCGATCCTAGCATCACTCTCTGATATTGTGATTTACTCACCCACCGCACACGGAGCCGCGAGGTCTGGGAATGCAATTAGACTTGCGAAGAGGTTCGTTAAGGCTGTTGAGCGGAAGTGGAGGGAGAGAGCTGGTGGGGATGAAGGAGATAACAACGACGAATGCGAGCGCGGGGGAGAAGATGGTGAAATATCACTCCGATATAACGTGTTCCTACTCGACGCGACTGCAGAGGAGATAAGGAAGGAAATGCCGCATCTGGTCGTCAGACTTTGTATGGAGGGGGACGTGCCCGGAAGTCTGGGGAATGGTGGCAAGGGCGGCAACCTCGAGGCAGCGAGCGAAAAACGTACCGCGCAAAGCCACGGAGCCGCCCAGGCCCAGACCCGTGATCAGACGGACGGGGATGTTATCATGTATTCTTTTGATTCTTCGGATGCACGCCCGGAGGCTGCGGAGGCTGTGGATGCGGATGTGGGTTTAGAGAGACCAGTCCTACCTCCAAACACAGTCGACTTTGCACAGCGCGAAAGAGACGAAATGCGTGATCTTACGCGTGCGTCGGAGATTGTATCGCTGTTTCCGGAGGGACATAGATTGGGGTATATGAATCCCAATACCAATTCCGAAAATTTGCGGCACGTTAGTATGCTTTCTGAATTCGGATTGGGTTCGGGGTTGGGGAAGAATCGCGTTAGTGGCGCGGAAGGTGTGGAAGGGGGAGACGTGGAGGTTGAATTATCATCGACGAAGAGCTTTTGGGATCCAAGTGTCGGGCAGGTATACCTCGGTAATGCGAATGATGTTCCGTTACCTGTTGATGGTGTTGGAGAATTTGGAGAGGGTGATGGGAGGTGGTGTGCGTTTTGCTATTGCAGCGAAGGGTGTTTCTGTACCGGGACTCCTCCTGTTGGTGATGGTGCGAAAAACACCTACCCGCCTGGAAACTCCCCTCTAGAAGGATATGGCTACGACGTATGCATCGAGTGTCATGATTATGCGCCATTTCCTACAGCTGCGCATCTAGTCGCTGCGGAGGAGAAGGTGACGATTCTGGAGGAGAGGTGGAGGAGGTTCGTTGAGATGAGGAAGAGGCGGGAGTCAAAGTCTCGAAGTTCGCAGAGTGAAAGCACTGGTAGCATAGAGGAAAACGAATTTCCCCCCCGTCCGCCACCCCATCCAAATTCAATCATCCACCTCCCGATGCCTAGTTCGCCACCTAGCACGGCTGCAACTATGAATGCGCTTATGCCGGTCGTGAGGTTTTTACAAAAGTGTTTGCTGCTACCCGAGCCGGAGGTCCAGGAACCTCAAAAACAGGTTCAGGATCGTACTGAGGATCGTGGTTCGCAGGTGCAAAGCCAGCAAGGAGGGATGTCGAGAACGATGGAGATTGCGTTGGGGTTGAGTGGAGATGGGGAGAAGCAATCGTCAACAACGGCACCGGCAGCGACGACGGAGAGTAAATCAAGGAGATGGTCATCCGTTTCGTCGTTGATACCTTCTTTCCCTTCATTCCCTATACATTCGTCTTCTCCTGCTCCTGCTCCTTCAGCGGGTACGACGACGCCCTCTTCGCGTTTACGCTCCTTCACCTCTCCTGCCTCTCCCGCCTCATCTTCGACTTCTCTCCCCCCAACCCGCACCCATACCCACACACCAACTCCACCGCCACCGCCACCGCCCACACGCACTCGTCCTCTAAAAATCCTTCTGTACTCTTCCGACGGGTACACTGAATCTTCCGTCCCTGCTTTGAGTCTATTAATGGCTATAAAAGGACTGAATTTACCGCAGGCGTATTTAGAGTTGCAGGTTGTGAAGAGGAGAAGTTTTTTCGTTTATCAGGGTGATTTGGGGGTTTTGAGGAGGATTGAGGGGGTTATTGGGGAGGAGAGGAGGGAGAGAGAGAGAGAGAGGATGAGAAGGCTTGGGAATGGGACAGTATTGGGCGGGGCAGTTGGAACGAATATGAATCCGTATGTTGCTGCTGGGAGTTGGGGTCGTACATCGAGTGATTTCGGGTCGTCGGCGCTGGGGTATCAGATACAGATGAATGGGCTTGTTCGTGGACAGGGGAATGGCAATGCACATGGGTACGCACATGGACATGGGCATGCGTCGAGACCTGCTGCGAAGAGTATTTCGTTTGCGCAGTCGCCTATTGCAGTTGCGGTTGGTGCGAATCCTGGGCATGGGGAGGGACAAGCGCATCAGAGGTCTGCTTCTGAGGCGCTGATGACGAGTTCTACCGATGAGCCTGGTACGGGTGTGGGGACAGGGATGGGGGGAATAAAAGGGAGCAATACGTTCCCACTTTCCTCTTCCGTTCCGAGTTTATTGGCTCTGGAGGGGTCGAATGGTGGTGTGTTGACGACGGCCAAGTTACCCACTCGACGACAGAGGGCAAGTACCAGCCCGTGGTTACCTAGTTTATTTGGGGGTGATCACCAGTCGTGGTTTAACGATCCGAGGTTCGATGGGAGTTTTCCTAGTCGAGTGTTACCGTTTTTGTATTTGGGGAATTTGTAAGTTGGTCTCTCCGCGACTTTTCTGGGCTGTATCTAATAAGATGCGTCGGTGGTTGTGTAGGGCCCACGCGTCAAACGTCTACATGCTTCAAGCACTCGGAATCACACACGTCGTATCTGTTGGCGAATGCGCTCTTATACCTCCTTCGAATATGAATATGCATTTCAATCATGCACATGTTACTGTCTACAACGACAATAACCATAACCCGTTCCATATACCTGGTCGTCAACCACCCCCGCCATACGGTTCCAACGCGCATTATATCCCAGGCAAAACACCCAACCATCAAGGATCGCTCTGGATTGAAGAGAGGGCGGGGAGGATAAAGGTACTTGATATACAGGGTGTGTGTGATGATGGTATCGATACGCTCGAGCCGCAGTTGGAGCCGATATGTGAGTGGATTGATCAGGCGAGGAAGGAAGGTGGTCAGGTGTTGGTTCATTGTAGAGTTGGTGTTTCGAGGAGTGCGACTGTTACTGTGAGTTCAACGCCCTTTTTTTCTTCTTTTTATTTCTTCCCGGCGTTTACTATGTCCCTCAACACCTTTGCCTTCGTAGATCGCATACGTCATGAAACACCTCTCACTCCCGCTTGTCGACGCGTACCTAATTGTGCGGTCAAGGAGGTTATCGGTGTTGATTCAGCCTAATATGAGGTTGTTGTATAATCTTCTTGGGTGGGAGATTAAGCTTGCGAAGGATAGAGCTAGTGAGGATGAGTGGAGGCTGAAGAGGGAGTTGGCGAGTACGTTGAGTTGGCCGTATTTGGCGAAGGAGGTCCATGCGCTTAATGAGAAGTATTTGGTGCATTGAGGTGGTCGTCGTTTCGTTGGTTTTTTCCGAGGAGGCTTTTTCGCTTTCGCTTTCTCTTTTGGGCTTTTTGGGAGTTACAATGTTGAAGGGTTGTCTTTCACCGTTTGCTCTTTCCTGATGTCGTTCGCCCCGGGGTCCGAACATCGTCAGTGTAAACGCCTTTTTGGTTTGTTGTACATATTAATGTCGAACATGCGCATTCTGCGCTGTTCTCTCTTCCTTTCCGTTCTTTTTGTTTGTGCTATCATTCAAATTTTGTTCATCATCATCATCGATACATCAATCTCCAAGCATTATCCTCATCATTTCTTTCTATACTTCGTATCTCTCTGTTTCTGTTCCTGTGTCTCGTGTATCTGGTGTGCACTGTCTTGTTTGATTGTACAATAATTCACGACCATCATCTCTTCCTTTCGAGTTATCTAGCATCTCAACCCCCATACAACATCAATGGTCATACTATGTTACTTGGTGGTACTCGTGTGCATACATATGTACATCCATACTTAAAATCCGAATGTGTTGCTATTTTCTCGGTTGTTTGTGAAGTGTCAGAACGAAATTTGATTCACCAGCAAGGGTAGTGGTTCCTGTTATCCAATCCTCATGGCGCCGTCCAAGTGATTTGTGGCTTCTTCTCCCATCCTGAGAGGCGTGGAGACGAAAGGGAGACGAAGGGGGGTTTGATGTCTTCTTCCGCTTGATGGTAGTTTGTACAAGTAGCAGAAATTCTGGGCTCGCAACAAGCAAGCTTTGACGAGGGCATGGATTCTAGAGAAAGAGTAGTTAGAATGATGATCTTGTGTAGCAGCAGTACCCAGAAACCAAAACTTCTTAGTGTGGTTAGAGAACTCACTGTCATCATAAATGCTATGCCTTATGTCAGATCGACAGTGCCAATATGTACAGTTCGATGTCTTCCCTCTTGCTTGATCCTATGTTCTTTCTTTACGCCAGGCTCTGACTTGATGTGTGTTGTCTTATGTCGCTTCTTCATTACCTCAAGTCGCTCCTATGTAGATTGATAAAAGATGTCAATAAAGGAAATACACGAGAACCACGAATTCCCATGCACCTGCAGAGCTTCGATTTGCTTCTCAGTGGATTCGATTTGGTTCTCGGAGTCGGAGTTGTCATTCTCCGTGAGATCTATTACCACATCTGTAGGTGCTGGGCGTTTCTTTGTTTTAGGTAATAATGGAGCTATCCCGTTTGCTTGAAGAATCTCTAGAATACAGGATGATGGGGCACGGATGAGATCAAGTGCAGGTATACTTGAAACGTCGAATAGACCAACCGAGGGGTCGATATTTGAATGAAAAGGTTATGAGTTTTTTAATTCTCGTTACACGAATATTCTTCCGCTCTTTACAGATGAATTCTTCGCCGAATCTAAGGAATTACTTGAGAGAAGGTCATATCTTGAGCATGCAAAGAACATACTGAATGCGGTGGCCTGTCGCTTTCTTGGAACGTTCGTGCACATTCGTAGACTGTAGAGTAAGGGCGTCGTTCAATTTGAACGGCCGGAGCTTTTTCTTGGGTTCGATCTTGATCTTTTTCTTTTGCTTGATAGCGCTCATGACTTCCACTCTTATTTCCCCCAAGTCCGGTTGTGAGCTGTTCAAATACCGGTCGTCGTCTAACAGTGAAAGATGGGTTGAGCAGTTACACGTTTGAACCTCAGATAAACTTATCTGTGAGGTCCAACTTGGAGAAAACAAAAGGTCTCATTGTTGTTTGAGAAGTATGTACCCCATCCCAGGTTGTCTTAACCGGTTTATTTGAATTGGAGATGACTGACTTGCGTGCCGCTTTGCCATCGATGTACACGTCGCCTGTCAGGGCAGTTCTCGGTATGCACTTCATGTTCACGACAAATTTCTGCGCATAGAACCCATTCAGTCTATGTACGTAGTGGCAATGGAGATCCAGCATTCACCTTGTCCACCTCAGAGGGTATCCAACACCTAGCGTGGTCACCAGTCATAGTCACGTCGTAGATAGGAAGTTCCGCATCGTCTACAGTTATCCAAGCTGAGAAATCTCCCAGCTGTAAGGGCATTCGAACGAGAAGAGGCTTGGAGCCAGGAGAAATAAGGCCTAGGACTTGCGACGCGTTCCGAAGTGGGACACGTGATGCGGGCTTCAACCTGCTTCCTGAGATAAGATACTATAGATTCCTGAGTGTCCGAAATGTGAGGAATATTCCGCTTGAGATCTTCGAGTGTATTTGATATCGAGAGGGACTGGACACGTGTGGAATATTCCTCTAGAGGTCAATGCTTTATGCGAATAGGTGAGTCTGCCTGAGGGCCCGGCCCGAGGCTGCCGAGATGACGATCACGTGACTTCCACGCGTCCTGGTCCGAGGAAGGAGACGCGGATGGGGAAGAAGCATCTGGCGTTCGATTGCAGCTGGAGGCCGAGACCTGAGCTTATGGGTACCAGGTAAAAGAAAATATCTGGAGGGCCTGGAACACCCATCGCTGAAAGGGGAGGCGGGTGGGCGACAAAAAAGAGAGCAGATTGACGAGGCTGTCGAGGAGCGGAAGCAAAACGCGTGTCCAGATTTGGTTGCGTCTCAATCTGGAACGCGTTGGTCACAGCCTCGTCACAATCTTATCCTATGATAAGTCACCTCGTTACTTATCTCGGATCTCGTCAACAAGTCCTAGTCAATTTTGGATTGGAATTTGAGAAACAGTGACATTGCGCAGGCAAAGCTCGACACCGTACTATTCAGACAACCATTATGTAGCATATCTTTGAAAATTTTCGGATTCCACAGTGTGGATAGCTGGCGCGGGCAACAGAATGGTGTGATTACAGTACTATACAATGCAGGTGACTTGAGTGACTCTCCACTGGATGCTTGCTGGAATCCGGTGTCACCAACTCCCTTGCCATTCCCCTTCCCGGTTGTCTTGCGACTTTGCATTCCCTGAGCGCCGTCCTTGGCCTTGCCCTTGGCCTTGCCCTGCTACATTATCCCGCACCGCGACCGAATAACTTGATATAGTCGATTTTGATCAATACGTTCTCCCAGTCGTTCAGCAAATCCCCTAGCAGGGTGGTCTTCCTTGAAGTACTCGTCTTGGCAGCGGAAATGAATTGCCACATTTCGCGATGGCATGTCGCATACGTAGGTTTGTGTTGAAGCGGTGTTGTTCCCGTGAGTGGTACCGGCGACATAGGGTATTCTGCCTGTATTCTGCATGTTGGAAACTTGTAGAATAACAGGTACCATTCCCGAGCCTAGGTGGAAGTGAAGTGTGCTGCCCACGTAGTTCATGCTATTAGTCGAAACCGTTCGGAGGTGCATGTGGTGCTGTAAGGGAAGAGTTGCGAATTCCAGTGCCAAAGTTCACGTAGCTTGTGGTCATCAAGTTAGTTATCAGTGGTAATCCGATTACACACACTCCACAAGAAACAAGAATACTGAGCTTGACCCGACATCTTTCGCCCAGAAGCGAGAGCGTAAAGAGTCCTGGGTCAAAATGGTGAATGCAACCACATTTCCCTCGGTAGGAGGGGAAGGAGATATATCTGGGCCACCATCGATGTTCACAGACTCATCCGCAAATATCGTCATAAAATACTCCTTGGCGAATATTCTCCAAAATCTTGATGCTCTCCTCCTGTGGCATTCGCTGTAAAATTTCGTTATCAAGTTCGTCGGGGAATTCCTTGAGACTGTTGAAGATCGCCTGCTGCTGCTGATACTCACTGTTGGAATCAACATTGAGATAAACATCCTTCAAGGCAGCCGTCATGTTCTTATCAGGATCTTCCTTTGGCAGTCTTTGCATTCGACCATGCTCACGACCCTTGTCGCCCTCCCAAAAATAGTGCGGCACGAAATTATGATAGCCATTCCCGCGTCAAATAAAATTTGTCCTTGACCGCATACACATAGCGAATATGGTTTCTCGCGATCGACCATACACGTCACTGTTGGATCGTAGCCGAGTGTCGCCGTAGGTGCACGGGAGAAGAAGAAGAGAATAGTCCGTATTAAAGTCTTGAAGTCCTGATGTACGGCCCACGTCAATGACCAAATTTGAGATGTTTTGCGCACAACATGCCTTGCAAAAGTTAAAAGCTTCTGTCCGAACTGAATGTGATCTGCCATAGAACCAACCACAAACGCGTAGTGGTGTCTTCGATAGTGAACTGGATTGCAGGAGTCTTAGCCAGTGATACGTGACATGAGCTGGGGAATACATACGGTATATATATATATGACGACGACATGGGTCATTCTGCATTCCGTGTACTGCAGCAGCGATCACCTTTCTTATATTCTATGCGAGATGTGAGGAGTGAACTGTCCAGTACTGTGAATGAAAACATACATCTTCATATCCTAAACCGCCATCCTTCAAGTTAAATTCCCCATACGCGGCTGCGTCAGCCGCGTATAAGTTGTCCTCTTTCCTTCGGAGGAAGATGAATATTGAGATGGCACCGGGCTCTTGAGAAGCCTAAACCAAGCATCGTGCTCCTGAGTGCTTCCATCGATCTCGGCAGGAATTTTGTTTTCGCCCAAACAAAGCAATTCAGCCGTTTGCTTGTCCTCTCTAAACTTGTATGAAGTCCACTGTCCAGGTCCAGGTCCAGGCGTATCCTTAGACGCGACAGGCGTTTTTAGTTATGAGGAAGCGTGGGAAATAGAGGCGGATGCAGTACTACTGTATAATCAGTGCTTCACAAGAAAACAATGCCAATTGCTCGGTATACAGTACACATATTCATACAAAGCTACACTTACAAAACCCTCAGCTGAATGGCGTACATGATAAATAGCAGTCGAGGCCGTGAAAAAAATGTCCTTGGTATGAGAAATCGATGCGTCTCTGTCCGTGTACCCGAAGTGACCATAACAGAAAGGTGATGAACGAGCTGAACTGATGAAAATAGGAAGAGGTGAGGGATAGATGGATGGAGTGAGAGACGAGCAAGATAGACCGCATGCAGCATACCAGAAGCCCAGAAAGAAAGCTTGTAGAGAGGGCCCGAATATAGCGTGGTCAGCGGACAGAGACCAGATAAGAATTTACCTTGGGTCGTTGGCACGGCGGGACCCAAGTTACGCTGAGCCCCTTAATTGTTCGCCCAACGAATCAACACCAATCGTTCTCTGAATCCGTCCACCACCTCTTCTCAGATCCCCTCACGTTCCACTCCGCCACAGTGTCAGGCGTAGCAACATAGATGTACCCACCAGACGGATCGAAACAGGTACCAGCAATATCTATATCCTGCTCTTTCCCATACCCACCCAAGTCAGCGAGTCCAGTGGACGACTCTGGATCACCGTCAAGATCGAATTGACCAGGCACTAGTCCTTCATCTTCATCCATATCAAAACTGGCATCGAGGTGTTCAATCGCATTTCTATACATCTCTTCGTGAGACCACAACCCCCACCTGTTCGCACTAGTACTCCCCCCTCCCGGCCCAGCGGAGGCATTCGCGCCGGTCCCGACCCCAGGTGACGAACTCCTCGATGGAGCACGAGACGATACGCAGTCCCATTCTGTCTCCGGTTCCGGCTCTTGCATATCAAGCTCATCAACCTCCATCCTATAATCATCTTGATCAGGATCGTCAAACAGTCTGCCCTCCGGATCACCCTCATCATGAGATACATCCCCTCGAGCCCCGACACCCACGTTAACACTCCCCACGCGTCTGGAGCGCAGCCCGTGGCTTCCCAACAACGCCTGAACGTC
>JH814813.1:534024-545558 GCA_000296255.1 Omphalotus olearius VT 653.13 | reverse complement strand
ACGCAAGCCCAAGGACGTACTTGTTCCCGCAGTCATCGAACTGCCATTACTAGATTCTGTTGTCCTGACGGGAACCCTGAACGTCTCTTCGAGAGCAAGGACCACGTAGGGTGCCTGTGCTGACTCCCTTTCTCTGCGGGAGCTGTGAAGGTGAGAGGGGATATGGCGTGAGGAACCCGGATTCACAATAGAAGCGGCCAGAGCTCGGGCACTAGATGCCGGACGTTGATACGGTCGAACGTGGGACCGCACTCTCGTCAGACCTGCCCTGTACGAGGGACCGGTGATTGTGCGACGACGAGATGGTGTCCGGGAAGAATTCATTGAATTTCTTGGCGCGGAAGGAACACGGACGATCTCCTCGGTCTCAAAAGTCCGGCCATCGACAACATGCAATAGAGAAGTATGCTAAATATCAGCCACGATCATGAGAAATAGCAATGTGGTAGTAAGCGAGAAATGAATCGCACCTCTGTAAATGTCATTATTTCCTTTCCACGACTGTTGCATCCTCCACTCCCAAATTTAACGTTCCTCACGCTCCAACCAGGTGCCTTGGAGTTACCCCTAGTCCACTCATAGGGATCATCCGAAAGCCATCCGCTAGCCATTCCAGTCCCAGAAATGCCCCACCCGTCGGAGCCGGAAGGTAACCTTGACTTGTCAGTCTGGAAAACTTTCAACGGGTTTGTACTCCGAACATCCCATACGCAAACGACGCCTTCTTGAGACGCCACGGCGAACTTGCTTCCGTCGTGTGAGAACGTGGTACTGAAAGAAGCAGCCAAGGAGGTGGAAGGCAAACATAGCAGCGAACGATCTGGAGGAGGAACGCTGAGTGTAGCAATCGGAGAGAAAGATAAACGAGAGCCGCCAGTTATCCTATGAAGAAAGACTTTTGATGAGTCACCGACAGAGAGGAGAGTTGAGCCATCGGGCGATATTGAAGCTGCAGACCCGAAATCAGTAACGAACAAGAATTTGTCAACGTGTAACGTACAGTGGTTGACTGGGACGTTAAGCCGTACAGAACCCGCCTCCTTTATCCTTGAAAGTACCGACCCGCGAACAGCGACAGGAATATCGAAAAACTTGACAGTGCAGTCATTGTTGCTGACAGCAACCCGCGGCTCAATGCTGCTCTCGTTTGACCGAGTGAGATTAAGCGATGTAAGCATGAGAGAATTGTTGATAGACGCATGTAGGCGGTCCGCAAATCGCCACATAAGAGGACCAGTGCGGCGCTGGTGCGTCGATTGACGATGAAGCGACAAGTGAAGCTCGGCTTCTTGTCCACCAGCTGCTAGAAGTGTACAGTCCGTGAAAGGAACATGTAATGATGCGAGAGTGTTTGGTATGAATGGGAGGTCGACAATAGGTCTCGGGGACTGAGACACGGTATTGTGAGCGACAATATACAGCTAGCTAGAAGCATTTGACGACGTACTGATCCTGACAGAGTAACATCTTGCTCAGCAATGGTGTTTTGTGTCACATAGTTAACTAGACCGTGTTCTCTAGGACAGATGACAAGATCGCGGAGCTGGCTGGAAACTGGTGGTAAGCTCCGGAAACATGGAGATGATTCTCTCTACACTTACACGTGGCTGATGGTGACCGCGGCTGGCACAACAGCTGTAGGTGTCGTCGATGAGAGCAAAGAGATTTTTTTTGTCATCGTGCAAGACGATGAGCAACAGGAATGAGGGGTGGTGGAGAGGGAAGGAATAATTGCCGGGATTTAGTTGCCGGCATGACATCGACGTTCCCACACCGCATCCGGATCCAAATCTCTCGCCAGCTGGACAGTGGACACGCATGTCGTCCACTTTTGCGAAGACTTTATGTTCATGTACGAGAGTGTAGGCATACAGAGCCTTTTCTTTCCAAATATCTCACTGCCCTGCATGTGCAATCAAAACGCGGAAACGCCACTGCAAGTGGAAGAGTGTGGACAATCCTTTTCTATTTTCAATTTGCAAAAATCGTACTTGGTTGTTAATGAATACAAAAAAGGATAACTTCAATTGTCAGGTTTTAAGGGGCTAGGGAGGGCTCGGGGCGGACATGAGACGGACTTTGATGTGAAATACTGTAAGTTATGCGCCACAGATGTCTACACTCAATGACTGAGCGATACTCTCGAGTCTTCGCCGCCTTTTCAGCATACATATCGCAGCGTATGCAGCATAAATCGGACTGCAGAGCTTCCGAGAACATCAATTTGAGCCGTCGTCAAACGACGGTGGTCATGACTCCTTACTCCTTTGAGACCTACTACTGCATCCAGAGGCATTGGCTCCTGAAGGTACGTGAGCGTAGTTCCCTTGTCACTACAGCTGAAAAGATTCAGTAATATGTATGTGTAGTATATCATGCAGAGGAATATACAGACCAACACCGGCAGTCAGTCTTCGGGCGGATGGGGATAATCGATAATCATGTGACCCTGAATTATATAATGGGCAAAGCGAGTTCTTTCCCAAACTCATTCATTCAACGCCCAGATATCAAAATTTCTGCAAAGTTACACATACCTCAAGCTATTCGTTGCGCGATGGCTCTCGCGTGTTCTGTCTTTAACACTGACGTTGAAGAAAATCTTCGTCAATCCTGGGACTCGGAGCGCAAGTTTTTCTACTTCGCCTAATCGCCACCATTGACGACATATTCAAACTTTGACCATCTCTTTGTCTTCTAATGCCACTACAAACTCCTCTCTGGGATATTTAACGAGGACCAGCTGTGGATGGCATAGAATTTCGTGGCCTGTATGTTGATTCTTTTGATCTTGTTCAGCCCTGATTTATATGAAGTCCTTTGTTAGGAAATTGTGGGACCGGTGGGCACTGCCTTCAATGCACGAACAATAGCATGAACCGATACTTCTCCTTCGTCTCCATTGTCGGCACTGTTGTCCACAAGTCGGTGAACTGCGTGTGGCAATTCAAGTTTATGACTAGACCGATCCAGGTTTGTTTGCTTAAAAGGCACGCTTTCAGGACAAACTCTTTCTTTCACTACCTGAAATCTCTATCACCTGCCAGTGACCCCCGACAAGCTTCTTGACGAACGCTATCCCCACTCTTTTCCTGAAGTGTCCACTATGTCTTTCCTTGAATCTCAACGTCAAAAATTTATTCCTCCTGCCCCGGGGTCTCGATATAATCATTCTTTGATTGATCCTAGTCTCTTGTGTCCTGTCAGTTTCCTCCAGTGCTCATCGCCACTGATTGAGAACTAAATAGAATCTTCCAGCTGTGCAGCAGGCGTCATCGAGTGCAAATTCTCCAGGCTGACCAATGGCAGCTTCAGGAATATTGCGAGAAATGCATGCAAGATCACGGTTTGATGTGTAAAGTAATTATAAGTCATTCCACCATCGCTGTGTCAGAAGTAACCTCAAGCTTCTGTCACCAGAACTGCAATGTCAAACCGAAAAACAAAAACTACGACTTCTGTGACCGTATGTGCGGTAGAATTTATGGCGGACTTCCGCTTCCTCACCCCGATTTAGATGAAAGATTCCTGTGTGCGGTGAGTTATCCCCCTTAAAGAAAATTATTTTGTTCAGCGCTCAAAGTGGGTCGATCACCAGTTCTGCCACGAAATGCCGAAGAACCCAGGGTACGATTTTTGTCGGCCATCCTGCGGCCTGGCCTTCCAGAGGCAAAAGCGCCTCAATGCAGAGACTAAAACCCGCCTACCGCCTACCCCGATCCCGCCCACCGTTTTTCGGACAACGTCTCGTACTGCCACACCCCGAGAGGTACCACAACTCAATGTTGTAACTGCGACACCTCCTATGGATTCAACGCATCCTTCTCTGTCCCAGCCTTCGACCAGTGCGCCGTCTGGCTCACCCATGTGCATTGTGAGTCGCATTACCACGATTGAGTCTGCGAACTCATAATATTGATATTCATCATCTCTAGTCCTGTCACATGGACCCTGCTGATCCACGAGAATCCGGATTTCCGTGCTTCTGCAGCGTAAGATGCGCTAGTCGTTGGCGTAAGCTCGTAAATCTCGCTATGAAGCTTTGCATGGTTCGTCTACTTTCGCTGTTGAATATTCAGCATGTAGTGGAATAATTCGTCATTTTTTAAATCGATCTAGGCATGCATGGGTGACCCGAACATGTCGTCCTCGTGCTCAAAAGGGTGTACCCAGAAAGTCAAAGATGCATATTATACGATCCGCGAGGGAACAAAGTTGTGAGTGTCTATATCGTTACTCACGGAATTGTCATGTTGACGTTGAGATCGTGCAGGTTGACCACAAGATCCCGCTCGTGTTTATCGTGCTTGGTGCAGCCAGGTGACACTTACGACCCAATCTGTAGTTGGTGTCTCGATCAATTCACGCAGACCCGAGGTCCAACTTTCGTCCCTGTTCCTAAAGATCACTCTATTCATCAAAAAAGTATATTTCTGCTCTGTGTCTATTTTCGTCCCAAGCTTAATCATATCGCCCTCTAGTCAACGATCGACTGCTCGAGTCCTGGGATTCCGACGTAGCAGGTCGCCTTCCAAGGCTCAGACAGGTCTGGGCCATTGTTAACGACAAGCAAAAGACAACTTTTTACGAGAACTACAAGTAACTTTCAAATCTGACTTCTGTTGAAAATTTTGTCGCCGACACGCTAATTTTACAGGCGTCGTATCGAACAGAAACGCGGTTCGGCACACGAAAAGCACCTTTGGTTTGGAACCGTTCGACAGTGCGATGCTGTAAACCAAGGTTGCTGCCACTCACCTTCCTGTGTATTGTGCAGCTTCATGCGTGGCGAGTCTGAGCAGCACCTGCACCCATACATGAAATCATATGGTCCAGCCCAGTGAGTACAATCAGTTCAGCAAGCATGCCGTTTGATTCGTCATTCAACGAAATTGTGCAGATTTGGGAATGGTTTCTACACTGGGCGTTCAGCTTCTACGTAAGTCATTGACACGAGTTCAATAACAGACCATTGACGCGTTTCCACCCCCAGTGCACACGTCAGACTTGGAGGACCCAGCAACCCTGTCCATAGCATTGTCTTGACCAAGGTCGTGACCGGAAAGCGGTATGAGGCCAGACATGACCTCCCTGGACTGAAGGGCCCTCCTTCAGGTTATGATTCGGTGCGTATTCAACGGTTTCAGTCAAAGTAGCAGTTCCTACTCGAGATATTCACACTAACATTTGGCTATGTTCTCAGGTCCATGGGCCAATGACGATTGAGTATGGCAAGCGAGTGAAGGATTCACACTATGTTGTCTACGAGGCGGATGCTATTGAGCCTTGCTTCCTTGTTCAATATCAGTAGTAGCTCTACCATATGCCTGTGTAACCCTTCTATCTTATGCATTATGAATGTAATTTATCATCCTGCAGAATTTACAGTAGAGGTCTAGTTTGTAGGAGGAAATCTGCGAGACTAAGATGTCCGTACTGAAGTATCAAGATCGCTATTCGATCTCGTTGTCCGCCAAATCTGCTGCGGCCTGCTGCTGCCACATCCTGTAATAAAGGCCGCCTTTCTTCAGCAGCTCCTCATGGGTCCCTTGTTCTGCGACCTCGCCATCCTGCAAGACAATGATCAAATCGGCTTCAACTACCGTGCGCAGTCTATGCGCGATGAATATGCTCGTGCGAGATCTGCCTAGGAGCGTGCTGTTTATGTTCTTCATTAACTCAGCTTCAGTATGTGCATCGAGTGCTGATGTCTGTTGATGAATAAATTTCGTATCGTATCAACATCACGCAAAACGGAGTAGGAGAAAAAAGGAACGTACCGCCTCATCAAAGAACATGATAGGTGGATCTTTTAACAACACTCTCGCCACTGCTAACCTTTGTTTCTCTCCACCACTTATCATCAGTCCTCTCTCCCCAACCTTGGTACTATACCCTTCAGGCAACCTCATGACCGCATCATGCACATTCGCCCTCCTTGCAGCTTCATAAACATCCTCTTCGCTCTTCTCCAAGTTCCCATACCGTACATTGTGCATCACATCTGCGTGAAACAGCGGTGTATCCTGTGGCACCACACCTATATTCTTCCGTAAGCTGGTAAGTTGGACTTGAGATATGTCTTGGTCTCCGATAAAGATTCGGCCTGAGAACGGGTCATAGAAGCGGAAGATTAGGCGCAGGACTGTGGATTTGCCGCAGCCGGAAGGGCCGACAAAAGCAGTTTTCTTGCCAGCGGGAATTGTGAATGAGAGATTGTTGAAGATTGGTCTGGAAGGGTGATAGTGAAAGTTGATGTTTTCGAAGCGAATTGAACTCCCATTAGTAGGTAGGTTCAGAGGTTGAGCGTTGGGTGCATCCTAAACACAACGAAATTAGATTAACCTGGTGAGGTGATTGTAGCAATGGCGTACCTTGATTGGCGGATGCTGTTCGCGAAGCTTGAACAGAGTTTCCATGTCGAGAAGATTCTGTTGAAGTTCGCGGTATATTGTCCCTAGGAAATTTAAGGGAAGCGAGAGTTGGAAGATGAGTTGATTGATCATAACCAGATCTCCGACCGTCATCGTGCCTGAATACAATTAACATGCATCTCAGATTTTTTTGAGCCGCCAACAGGGACTAACCATTAAAAACTCCTTGGGCGGCCATTAACATTGTCATAGTCAGTGCACTCGAAAAGATAACGTTTTGTCCTGAATTCAAGAACGCCAACGAAGTCGTAATCTTGACTGAAGACCGCTCATAATCTTTGAGGTGTTTGTCGTACTGAGCAACTTCGAATGACTCGTTATTGAAGTGCTGTAAACTGAACTGTTTGAGTACGATGTAAGACGGAAATAAGCACAGACAGGCGATTAACCTTGACAGCTTCAAAATTGATCAGAGAGTCAACGGCAGAGCTAGCGGCCTGGTTATCTGCCTTGTTGGCATTTCGTCGAAACTGAGTTCTCCAAGATGTTGTTTTGATAGTGAACCAAGCGTAGGCTGCAAGGGTACCAGCAGTGATCGCGGCAAAGTCCCAACCAAACTTGTAGGTCTAATGTTCGGCCATCAGTATCCATTTTATGCTGAGTACAATATGGGGCGCACCAGGATACCGCACACCATGGATATTTCCAACGCAGTGGGGGCTATTCGAAAAAGAATTGCTTGGAGCAAAAATGATATACCCCTTCAACGAATTCTCAGGACGGGACGAGTTCAAGACAACATCAGAAACGTACTTGGTCCCTCTGTCGATTGCCCTAGTTAAACCACCAGTCTGTCGGGCAAGATGAAACTTCAAATCCATGTGCAGCAATTGTTCAAACGTCTCCCGTGCGACCTTGCGCACCGTGCGCTGTCCAATGTTTGCAAAGACAGCATTGAGAAGTTCGCTGAAGACTGTAGCACCAACGCGGGCCAGGCCGTCTTTGATCAAAGATTTCAATAAAACGAATATAAATTGAAATGACGGGAAACGTACATCCCAGAACAACTGTCCCTGCTATAGTCCACACTGTCGCGCTTGACGACGCCTCCAAAGGAATATTCAGAGTATCAACGACTTGTTTGAACAGGAAGGGAACTTGAACATTCAAGAGCTAGAAAAGATACTGTGTTTGGACTTAAGTCCGTTCCAAAAGACCCAGAACGTGGAGGTGAACACACCTTTCCCGAGACCAGAAACACGAAACCTAAGATGACAGTCCCGCGAGTTTTCCAATCATTCTTCGGCCACACATTGGCCATGAGATGTTTGATGATCTTCCAATTGCTCCGCCGTTCCTCTGCAGCGGTTACTTCTTTCTCTGGCTCCACGGCAGGAGGAGAGTTTGAATTCGAACCGGGCTTGGAAGTGGGCACCTTGGGTGTAGGCGCAGATACAGTCGGTTTGGATGGTTGTGGTTGTGACCCAGGAGCAAGATGTTGATATCCGTAGCGATTCTCCAGACAGAGGCCCTTGAGTATTCTTCTTCCTGCATCTTGTCGTGTGCGAACAAGAGGGAGATCCCGAAGAAACGATGAAGCAGGCGACCCTGGAGGCAGACTCGCCCGACAAAGTGTTTGTCGGTGAAGAGCACGTCGAGCAAGACTACTCATCATCGTGGCTGCTGTTCAGCTAGCCAGTCAGCTAGCAATTCAATTCCTTTTTGGTTTCAACGTTTCAACAGTTCCGAATTCAAGCGAATTGTAACTGAGTTTCGCGCGAACCTTGCGCGCGCTGGCGTCATGCTTATTTATCTTATCTGATAAAGGATGTCCCGGTGACTCAGACTCGGCACTAGCGTATGTCGGCCTTTTTGAATCCAAGGACTCCGAAGGAGTTATGTATGTATAGCTCTCAAGTGAAGAATCACGGCAGGCAACATAGCCTTGAAAAGCGAAAGCAAATGGCTTCACGCGTGCCTCGGAATCTGACTGGTGGGCTGTAAATCAGATTCCATTGAAATAGTACTACAACTTCAAGGATATATCATCCATTTCTACCCATGAGTTGTTAAACATGAATCGACACACCACTCATCCCACCACAAACGACGGATCCTGCAATCGGCTGACATTTGCATGACTAGCTTGTCAACCCCAACGGGGAATTTGAGCCGCCGGCAATAGGACTGAAATCACCGGATTCGTACCACCTACACTAGCAAGTCTAGCTAGTAAGTAAAGTAGCTAGTATCCGGCTATGTAGTGATACTGTTGGCACTGCCAGGCAGTAGTCTTACAGCCAGGTCAGCCTCCAACGGAAGGTTCAGGAAGATGAGCACGTGACCGATGCAGGAGCGTCAAAATTTCAAAGCTTAAGTAGGCGCCCGTAGCAACCTTATGCGGCTTGCTCCTGGACCCCAATGTCGTCTTCTCCATCTTCAAAGCCAGTCAGCATACGACCTCGTCGTGATTCTGCTTCATCGCAACCTGTCTCACACAGCGGCACTCCTGATATAAAGGCCATCAGAGCTCAGTACGTTGCTACTGGTACCCCGCCTCCTGGTCTCCCAATTCCTCCGCGAAATATTCCTGTTCGAACAGCATCGCCAGCTTTGTCATCGACGCCTACAAATAGACTAGGTACATCTTCTTCTCCTTCTCCGTCAATTCCTGTACCACAACCTGTACAACAAACTACATCCAATGCTACCGGGACCGAGTCAGATAGTCCCCTCAACGTCGACTTAGATGGGTTGGCGGACGAAGAAAAAGCCCGGATCTTGAGGAGGCATCTGGTATCGAAGGATGAAAGAGAGAGGGAGCAGGAGGCACTTGATGTTCCTCGTGCTGCCAGCACGACTTCCAGACGGTCCTCAGGAACGGAAAGGGGGGTGTCCAGGGAGGAAAGCGAGCCATTCCCTGTGCCTTACGCTACTCCAGGCGCGGACGTAACGTGAGTTATAGCTTAATTCTTCGTACGTGCGACTGATAAGATTTTACTTTCGCAGACACGATATTTACAAGTGGCATTCGAACGCTCAACGTCAAGCAAGACGCGTTCGTTCTGCCTCCTTTCATGCACCCAGTACCTCGATTCCGGACCCCGCGTTCGAACACATACATGAACCTGGAGGGTTTAGACGTAACTACGTGCTGCTGCGTGCAAACGAACAAGGCATCGAGGACCCGCGGATATTAAATAATTTCATCGACTTCCTATACTTGTTTGGTCACTTCGTGAGTATATGCATGTGTGGTGTGGTGTATGTATTGACTGATCGGTCTGTACTATGTAGGCCGGAGAAGACCTAGAAGAGGAAGAGGACGAGGACGAGGATAAGGATCAAGATGTGGAGAGTGCTCTGGGTACTGGCCCGTCTTTAGCGCATGCACCAGCAGCAGGGTTCGGGGATGTTTCCGAATCTTCACCTCTGCTCGGACCAAAATCTCCCATATCGCGTTCTCGCTCACGAACCAGAAGAAGGGCGGCCTCGATGTCCACGGGAAACGCCACAGTCACGCAAGCTGTTCTTATGGCACGCATACTCACACTCTTTGACGTTTTCTCAAACCTGACATGATCGTTTCACACAGCTTCTAAAAGGGTTTGTCGGGACTGGTGTTCTCTTTTTAGGGAGAGCGTGAGTATAAGCAAATCCATAAGTGTGATTTTTCCTCTGACCCTTTTTTCCCTAGTTTCTTCAACGGAGGAATACTGTTCTCATCTCTCCTTTTCATCTTTATCGCTGTCATTTCACTACATTCTTTCCTTCTTCTGGTTCGCGCCAAATATGCGGTACCAGGAAGTTTTGGAGGTAATGATCCTTTTATCGTAGAGAACTCAAAAACCTGACCGCCTGTTTCTGTTATAGACATCGGTGGTGCTCTATATGGCAATTGGATGCGCCAGCTTATCCTCACCTCTATCGTCGTATCGCAAATCGGATTCGTTGGCGCGTACATGATTTTCGTTTCGGAGAACCTCCAGGCATTCGTCCTCGGTGTAACGTCGTGCATCAAATTTGTTCCTGTCCGATATTTCATCATACTGCAATGCTTGATCTTCCTGCCCTTGTCGCTCATTCGAGATATTGTCAAATTGAGTACTACAGCGCTTGTAGCAGATGCGTTCATCCTAGCTGGATTGATTTATATCTTTAGTAGTGAGATTGGATTGGTTATGCAGAGAGGAACAAAGGAGGTGGCGTTGTTCAATCCAAAGGACTTTTCGCTCTTTGTTGGGTAGGTCTTGTGTCTATCACGCACTGACGTAAGTCTGACCTTTCTCATAGAACTGCTGTGTTTTCTTTTGAGGGCATTGGCTTGGTGAGTACACTTTGCTGCGAGTACTGTTGCGTATCCGTAACTGACCAATGCGTTCCACAGATCATCCCGATCGCAGATGCGATGAGAGAACCACGCAAGTTCCCAGCCGTGTTGACTGGTGTCATGGCTTTCCTTCTCGTCCTGTTCGGTGGAGCTGGCGTACTGGCATACCTCACCTTTGGAAATGAGATCCAGACAGTCGTGCTGGTCAATCTGGACCCTAAGAATAAGATGGTGCAAGCGGTAAGTTACCCTCCACACCTTCCTCCTTTCTGATTGGGACAGCGGACTAACTCTCATGCGTCTCCTCTCCCTGTACTCGCAGGTCCAATTCCTTTACTCCCTAGCGATCTTGCTCTCCGTACCGCTTCAACTTTTCCCTGCGATCAGGATAATGGAGAACGGCTTGTTCACGCGGAGTGGTAAAGGCAATGTGAGGGTGAAATGGGAGAAGAACTGCTTCAGATTCGTGACTGTTTTGGTCACGGGGGTCATTGCAATTTTCGGAGCGAGTGATCTGGATAAGTTTGTTTCGTTCGTTGGGTGTTTTGCTTGGTGAGTTCAGTTTCTCTGGCATCCCCCGTGTCTCTGTTTCCCTTTGTTTTCGTTTTCGTTTTGTTAACGCATTCGATATCATAGTGTACCGCTATGTTACGTCTACCCCGCGATGTTGCACTACAAAGCATGTGCGCGGACGAGGAAACAGAAGATTGGAGATATCGCGATGATTGTGTTTGGACTTGTAGCGGCGGCGTACACGACTGTGCAGACGGTTAGATTGATGCTTACACCGGAGGAAGGGGGAGGAACACCTTTTGGGATTTGTGACCCGC
>JH814813.1:502160-534007 GCA_000296255.1 Omphalotus olearius VT 653.13 | reverse complement strand
TTCAGACGTTAGAGAGGCCCGTTTGGATCTAGCTTATAGACGTCTGGAGATATGGTGTAAGTGGGATTGGCTTTTTCACAGGCTTTGGACACAGTTGAGTAGAAGGTATTTTACAAAGGAAGCATGGTTAGGAGTATATGCTTGGTTTTTTAATCTATAGCACGTAGTACTAGTAGTTATATGTGCAGAATCGAATCTGAAATGTCTAATTATTTGTATGAAATTTGGGATTATAATATGTCCGAGTCATAATCGCCCCCAAAGCTTGAGCTTGAGTACTGAGTACTTGGGTACTTGAGTTTTCAGTGTACCATTAAGTATCTGTTTTCACACAAGAGGTCATACTACTGTCATACTTGTAACACGAATTCCACAATTACAACGTTAACGGGTCTCTGCTCTCTATAAGACGAATACACGTTTGGCAATCTCGGGAAGTACGAGGCTTCACAATCGACGGCCCATTTAGCGCGCACGAGCCTGACGGCTACATGGGTGACGACGGGGACGCGGGCGCTGGCTGCGTCTCGATTCTCACCATAAATCAACGCTTGTCATCACCATTGCCAACGCCAGAGTCACCTATGTAAAGGAGTGTAAAGGTCGCTGGATGTTTCCTCCAATCGTTGTCGACATCAAAGCGTGGCTGATTCCCTTTTCCATAGGTTGTGCAGTGACACTGACAGCAGGCCAAGACTTTCGTGCCCTGGTCCTGGTCCCCGATCTCAGTTTCGCCTCAAATTCAAATGACAGGTGTTTTGTATCAACCAGACGGAGAATATTCTCAAGTTCTCAATTTCTCATTCAGCCTGAAATATCAGTCTCGACAATGCCGAATGGCGATTCCTGAGCCGTTGAAGCGATGGTGTCGTACGTATATTCAGCGAATCAGAAGATCGTTAGGCCTCTGCAGATGATTTGAAAGCCTGCGACGACCTCGTTGCCAGTCAGGCTCTTGCACAACAAGTGGCCGACGTGAAAAAGAGCGATTCACCGGGTCCTTGAAGCTTTGAATACGCCAAGTGAGCTCTTTATCGTGTAGTTGTTCTCATAGCTAACATGACACAGGAAAGAAACCGGGAGAGATGAAGATAATCAAGAACGGCGACATTGTCGAAGCTCACCAGAGCTCACTGGGCAAGTCATTTGTCACATCACGCCTTGCACCCTTTTCCAAATTCCAATGCGGAGTCTGCTGAGTCTGAAGGAAGCTTGGCATCACATTCGCGTTTCGATTCAGTTCAGATTTCAGACCAGACAGGTCAGGATAGAATCGGGCGAGAGACTACATTGGATATTCTCAGCCGGCTCTGGGGTTTGACTGTTTGCAGCGCAGATGAATGTCGTTCAATTCACTCTAATCTATACTGATATGTACCACAATAGCTTCACACAAGTAGCTGCGAGAGAAGAAAACGGCTTGGACAGGCGTTGTTATTGTCGAGTTGCCCGATTGGAAAGGACTGGGCAGGACTGGGTGGCTCGGGATGACAAGTCATTCGATCATCGGCTATGCATTTGGCTAAAATGTAACATAACACAGTCATAACACCCGCCCTGCACGCCCTGACCGACCTACCGTTGCACCGTCACGCGCCCTACCCCCCTGGTTTTCAAGTTTTCAACCTACACTATTACATACTCAAAGTGGCGGATATCACCGTCCCTCGCCGTACAGTCCAACCATCGCTATTTGGCTCTAAAATGTAACATAACACCCGCCCTGCACGACCTACCCGACCTACCATTGCACCGTCACGCGCCCTACCCCCCTGGTTTCACCTATACTATTACATACTCAGAGTGGCGGATATCACCGTTCCTCGCCGTACAGTCCAGCCATCGCTAAACTCGCTGGGGTATAAAAGAGCTGTTGGTTTCTCTTCGTTTCTTCAGGCTGGCCCTCTCCCAAAGTTCGAACGTTCTCACTTAACCTAACCATGAAATTTACACTCTCATCGACATCTGTCGCACTGTTCTGCGTACTCGTCTTTTCTGACATCGCCTCTTCTGCTGTTGTTTCCCAACGCTATGCTCATTCCGAGCGAGCTCTTCCTGAGCAGCCAGAGGAGGCCGTGGAGGTCAGTGAGATGGGATATTCTTTGAATAATAAATTTACTGACCCTCCTAATTACAGTTTACGAGACCCCCCCATCCCGTGCATCACTATGCAAATGTCTATGTACGCCTTTGCTTCAGAATTCTGATAACTAACGAGTTAAACTAACGACCCCTCTGAATACGATGAGCAGCCGTCTGCATATCCCTCTGCACCCGCCTCTGCACCCAAACCTGATACGTCGTCTCGGGACAGGCCTTCGCATCAGGAGAAGTCTGATGCTCATTTTCACTACATTGTGCGCCCAGTATCACAGGTGTAAGGCCATGTGATCTAGGTTCAAGGCCGGTCGACACAGCAGCAGCCAGCAGCTAGGGCGGGGTTAGATTGAGGGTTGTAACGTGACAATGGTCTTTAGCTGTGGTGTAAATAGTAATACTTATGTTATTAAGTGTGATTTGGCGTCGCAGTTGAGTGGTGTGAGACTTTAAGAGAGATTCACCAGGACCAATGTCATCAACAGATGTGAGCGGTTGCGGCGATGGTGTCGTACACATATTCAGTGAATCAGAAGATTGTTGGGCTTGAAGATGATCGAATTGGTAAGGCGGGGCTGGTTCGAGCTGTAGAGCTGATAAAGGGGATGAGCTAGGGAATGACCACAATGTATGTACACCGATCAGCTAGTAAGTAGTTCGTCCTTATGTCCATCCTTCAGTGCATAGTCCGTCTGTCCAATCCTTCAAGTTGTCGTGTATCCAACCCTTTCATCCCCAAATTCTTCTCGCCATCCACCCATCCTTTGCAAGCTCAGGCCAGACAATTACTTGATGCCCAGCGTATGTCTTCGCCGACTCTTCGCTAAATCAGGCACCTGAGTCCGAGTGCTCTACTTGAATTTTTGTGCGCCAAATCATCATGTATTGGCGCAAGAGTACATCAAGAGAGGAGATGGTGGTGGTGCGGAAGGGCGTGAAAGCCTCTGCTAAACCTAACTTGTTTTTGAAACGCATTTCCCGCGGAAACTTAGAAAAACGGCTGACAGAGTTGTCCTGGGACAAACGGACGTCTTTTGTAAATGAAAGGTATCCTGCAGTGAAGCAAAGTCCGAGATTTCGCCGATATGGGAATTGTCCTTCGTGGATATTAGACTCCAGGTCCCGATTTCGTAAGTTACGCGTTTGACATCGCGGCGGCGAAGGAGGACTTTGTACCAGAGGGAGAAGGGTCCAAGTTTATCTATGGTGTACATCATATGGGATGGGAATATCAGGAATTATCATCGCACGAATTTTGTATACCCTTGTGGGCAAGGCTAGGGCACCGTGTCAATGGATGTCTGGGTGGGATGATTAGTATGATGAGCTGATGGATGGTATGTATCTTGATGATTTGAGGTGAAACGCCCCGTAACGAGGAGTAGTGCTAGATCGAGCTCGAGTAACTTGATGTGTTGTGTGCTAATGTGTTACTCTTGCGATTTTGTACGGATGCCACACTGGCTGCCACTACGCATACAGTTATCCTGGAACCGTTCATCAGAAAAGCCCGGTGACATTTGGAGGAAGAAAGATGAGCGTTACTCACATCAGATACCTAGTTAAAGGCCTCGAATCGAAGCACGAAGCAGTGGCGAGAGCTGCCTCAACATTCACGCAGAGTTGATACATATGCAGTTAGCGGCGCAGGTGAGTTACTATAAGTATACCAGCGACATTGCGGATTCAGAGCGGATTCCAGCTTGTTAGAATGTTTGACACTTTTTCCGGGTTCTACTTACTGGATTGTGGTACCCGGCGTTTCGGACATTGCGTGCGTGCTCAGCACTCAGCAGAGCAGAATAGAGCCCCGTGGCAATGGTGACCAGAGAGAATCATGATGCATGACGGTTCATGTCATTGTCTAAGTATGTCAGTGTCATGCGAGGTACCGTTTCTGTCCGTGGACACGAAACTACTGAACTTGTAACAGGTACCAGCACAGTTCAGGCAAATCAGTGCGTAAATTGATTCAATATTGACCAAGTTGATCCAATCAAGATGTCCAGTATGTTATCTTTTTGGTATCTTGCATGCCAGACTCGCGCGAACATTCGAAGGGAAGGATTTGGAGCATGTGCATAGAAGATGGCAGGAGCAATCAGGGAGCAATTCAAAGCTGTCCCAAGTGCCCGGGCAGAGTTCGCAGCAAAAACCGGCGTTGGCTCCGGAATCGGCCCTCGGGCCAGCCACGAGGCTCGGAGCAGCTATTGAATTTACGTGTATTTACCCTTTTTGTACTTCGAATTTCGTTATAATACTGTAAATACATACAAAAAAAAACTGGACAGTCTTTAGGTGTGGACAGGGAGTCGCCGCGGGCTAGTAGCTTTCACTCCTTTTCTCGTTTCTTACCTTGTTCTCTGTCGACGGTGCAAGTTCTTACATTCCTTTGAATATCTGCGAAAGGAACAGGGCGACAAAAAAGAGCACCGGTTCCTTGTTGCGCTCCCCCTAGGATCGGATCAGAATTGAAGCTGTACAGGCTTCGTCTTTCTCTTTTTGCTTTCACTCGTTCGTTCTGGTGCAATCCTCATGGATGCAGCCGAGCTGTCGCGTTGGACGCGGTTTGCTGCGAAGGGGGGAATAGGGAAGTGTACCGCGGTGCAAGACTGTGTAGCGGAAAGTAATGAGGACCTGATGTTTCTGAAGGTGTGTTTAGATAAATAACATCGTTCTAGCTGGCGTGTCTGAAGTTATAACGCGAAAAGGACGACGAAATTACGGTGTTAATGCAAATTGCAGACGCAGAAGGAGTGTTTCTGGGTTACTGCGAAGGAGTTGTTGGCCGATTCCAATCCAGAGACGTTCACTTTCACTCAAAGCTCAAGCGGCCGGTGATGACCAAACGAGTTTCGTCGATGCTTGCGGCGAAATCACCTACGCCGTCATCGACACCTTCGATGCCAAGCACCCCAGTCACTCCTACCCCTGTTAATCTCACTCATGCCCATATACATGCTCCATCAATAGCTAACTCGCTCCAGTCAGTCGAGTCTACGTATTCAACCCAGTCGGGGACCACTGCTTCCTCAGCACACATGGATTTCGGCCTCCCAAGAGTCATGTCCCCACCGTCGATGTATGACCAACTCCCGAATGTGTCTGCTTTCGCCCAGGTGGTCACTGTCGATACTGAGAATGTGCCAAGAGCAAAGCGGAAGTCATCTTATATTTCTACACTCTCTCGCCGGTCGTCTCTGTCTGCCCCGTCGTCCTATGCAGATGATGAAACAGATAGAGAGACAGGGAGAAAGTCAGTTGTGTCTACGGCAGAGAGGTTGTCCAGAGCATCAATGACGTCGGACGGGGAAGTTGGCATTGGTTTGTCTCTGTTGGCTAGTCTTGGTGGGGAGAGCACAGACGATGATGATAGTGACAGCGATGCACAAGGAAATACTACATTCGTTCAGCCGGCGCTACCTCGACAAGTCTTAATACATCCTACACCCTCTCCGTCTCCCTCTTCGGGATCAACAGCTTCATCTTCTTCAGCATCCTCGACGCCACTTGCGGCTTTTCCCCGACCTCCATCAGGTCATGCCCTGCTTGGAGGAATAGACGTGCCTACGTCCCGCGATCCAGACAGCCCGTTTGGCACGTTTGGCCGAGCGGTAGAGGCTGCAACGGAGAGCGCGACGGGTGCCGGACGCGGTATGAGAGCTCTTGTTCAAGGTATTTTTGGTGGATCATCGACAGCGACACTTGCGCCCGCACCTCCACCTACATCGGCTCAAGCTACGCCAACGCCGACACTTACATCTATACCTACACAAGCTAGTCCGTCGGCGGTGCATAAATCCACGGATAGCACGAATACTACTGCTGAGTCTGAAGGGAGTTCGGGATCGACCGAAACTGAAGGAGGGGGAGGTCCATCTACGGCACATGGACATGAACGGACGTCTTTACAGGTATTTCGGGATGAGGATGCGCATTGTGAGGCTGAGGCTGAGGCTGGGAAGGAGGTTGGTCGACCAGAAGACATACACAGCGACAGTGATGCCGCTACTTCGCCGCCTCCGGTGTCACCTACCTCGCTTAAATCGTTCAAATCAAGCTTTAGGTTTCCAATTAGGACCGAAGGCGTCGATGGCTACGAGGACTTTCCTGGTGGATTGGGCCTGGGTACGGGTTCTGGCGCTCACTACTCTGTTCGGTCGACTTCGTCGTCGAGTATATATCAATCACCGCCGTCTCAATCACCTCCGTCAATACAGGACGCGATGCATAGGTCTAGCTCATCCTTATCTATACCTGCCGTTCCTGGACCCGAAATACCTGCTTCTCACAACCACAATCCGACTGCGCTTTCTACTTCATCAAGTGTTAGCACCACCCCCTCTCTGCCCTTACCTTCTTCCAACTCTGGTCCCTCTTTCCCAAATGGCTCAGCATCCTCACCATCGACGCCCTTCTCCACTTCGTTCTCGATCAGCAGCGGCCCGCCAGGCGGGAGTGGGGATGGAGAATACTGGGAAGGCGCGTCGGATATATATGATAACTATTTCTATCGGTATTCGGTTATGTCGAGGATGAGTGGGATGTCAGGAGGGAGTGCAGGGAGTGCGGATAGAAGGGAACTGGCGAAGGAATGGGAGAGAGTAAATGGATTTGGTTATGGTGAGGAGAAAGAGAAAGAGAAGGAGAAAGGGAAAGAGAAGGAGAAGGAGAAAGAGAAGGAGATAGAGAAGGAGAAAGAGAAAGAGAAAGAGAAGAGGAATGGGGTGGAAGGGGACCAGGACGGAGGGAGTCAGAAAGAGACGGAGGAAGATAAAGAGGGGGAAGAGGAAGAGGAAGCTGGGGGGCTGCTTAGTGCAAGCACGGTTGTGCCTACCCCCACACCCACCCAACAACGACAACAGCAATGTCCACCACGTCGTTCGGATTCGCTGACGATGCAGCGCGCGGCGCACCATGTACATACGGATTCAATGTCGTCGATGGGATCGGTGCTCGAGCAAAGGCTTGGACGTGACGCCGATGAAGAGGACCACGATGACGATGAGGTTGATGAGTTATTCAATAAACTTGAGCAGCTCTCAGCGAAGCCTTCTATAGGCTTTCTGGTAGCCCATGCGAGAATTTTTGGGCAGAATCGAGAAGGGGCTACGGATGAGGATGGAGATTCAGATAATAGCGATTTGATCAAGGGGGGCGAGGGTGAGGGCGAGGGTGAGGATGAGGAGAGGAAGACAGGGACGACGAGAGCCTTGAATGTGGTTAAGAATTCGCCTGTCAGCCCGAAGTTTAAGACGAGTGAGATCTTCGGGCAAGGAAGTGGACAAGAACAAGACACCCAACTGGGCAAGCATGAATCGCTGGTTTCAGATGAGGGTCCGAGCAAGGGCGCCAGGTCAAGCACAGGACGGCGTCCCGCTCCTCTGAATTTCGGTTCTGCGAATGGGCATGAAGATGGTAGCCGTAACCACAATAGTCTCAACGCTAATGGACCAGGACCTTCGCCTTTGCTGCATACGCGTTGGGGTAGTCCTCTGAGTTCTGCAGGGGGAGGGAGTGTGTATGATGATGGGAGTGGGGGTTACCCGACTCCCCATTTTAGTATTGGTGCGAATGGGGAATATAGAAAGGGTTTGGGGAGGTTTAACAACAGGTGAGTGCTTTTTTGTAGTTCGCTTCGTACTTTCAGTTATTGAATGTTGGCGAACAGAAAGTCTAGACGCGATGTGGATGCGGACAAAATCGAGGACGACAGTGGCAATGAAGGGAGTGAGATTGGGATTGATATAATAGACGAAGATAGGAGCGAGGATGGAGAGGGTGGGATTGGAATTGCAGCTGGGATCGCTGGTGCATTGAGAGAGGGTGTGCAGGGGGAGACTGAGGAAGGTCAAAATCAAAATGAAGGTGTCGGTGGTGAGGGGGAAGAAGATATGTCGATTGAGACTATGACTCTAGGCCATGGTGGGGGTATCGTCATCGAAGACGACGAAGAGCTACCATCGCATGCTGTGGACCCGAACGAGAGTGAACTCGTCAATATGAGCTTGACTACCGTCGAGTCTGACCCCAGTGTGGATAACTCTTTCGCGGGAAGCAAGAGCTCGGACGACTACAGCGACGGTGACTCTGATATTTCACACTCACGGTCAAGCAAAATTTCAAGGAGCTCAAGGATGGAGTTGGCTCCACTGGTTACTACTCTTAGTGGACCTACTTTGAAACTTCCCTCCCCAACCTCCCCTACATCTCATGTAGCATCACCGTATTCTGCCGTTTCTCCGTACTCCCCAGGAGATCTACCCCTCGACCTCTTACCTCCCCCTTCACCTTCTACATTTCCTCCAGCAATTGGTTCTCAGCATTTGTCGCCGCCGATTCCGAAACCTTCGTTGGCCGAGCTCAGGGGGTACGAAGGCGATGCGACTTCTACTGCCAATAATAGTGGCGTTGTTTTGAGACCTGGTGCGACCGGACAAGCAGACTACGGTCAGCGTAGATCGCTTTTCCTACCTCATCCCAATGCACCCAAGGCTCCTGTTGAAGGCCCCGGCCCTATGTACATCAGGAGTGTGGCAGGTGCCGAGAATTACAACAATGCACCACAACAAACCTCACAGCAGCAGCCTCAGCAGCCGGGACGCGGCCCAGATCCAAGGAAAATTTCTGCGAATGTGATCCGCATGGCACTCACCGCTCCCCCACCGCCTGCAGTCTCGCCACAAAATATGCTTCCTCCCCCATCATCCATGCCAATCCGCGGCGTGGGTAACGCGAAGAGAAATCCGCCCCCGCCCCCGCCGGCCCCGCTGCCGCGTGGGCCGACAATTTATGGCAGGGTAGACGTGGATTTGGGGAGCGCAACGGGGCCTGTCCCGATTACTTTTAGTACAGAGCCTATGGGGCCTCCACCGTTACCTGTACCGCAGAATATGACCTTCCAGCAGCAAACTACAGCGATGCAGAGTCCGCGCACCATGACACCGCCAGTAGTGGAGAGAGCACAGTCACCGAATGCCGGTTCAGGCGTGAGCCCAGGAGGAATCCGGAGGAGCGTCACGGCTCCCGCACATTCACAAAATCCTTCTGCTGAGACGATGGCGAAGGATGGAAATCCAGAAGATGCGAAGGGTATGTCAACACTCCATGGGTCTGGAAGTGGGAACGGTGCTATTCCGAGAGCGAATTTCTTCCCTCAAGCTCGTACTGCGAGACCAAGATCGAGAAGCTTCTCGGGCTTCAATTCTTCGTCACCCCCTGTGTCGGTTCCTGGCAAGGCGGGAGATACAAATCAGTAAGTCATCTCCATCTTTGAATTGCACTCCGAGCCAATAGCTAAATCATGATGAAGACCAGCATTGCGTACTCGCGGTTCTCTAACTTCCCTTTCTTCCTCAACTCGTCAGGACGTATCTCCCGTCAAGGGCCCCCCGAAACCTGGTCCTTCGCCTCTCCGCCCCTCATTGGATAAAATACCTTCATTATCCAAACTTCGCGGTCCTTCACCCCTGTCGCTGCCCCACAATAATATCAAACTCGCGACGTCTGGCCTGGTAGGTGGAGGTATCAAGCCACCTTCAAGCCCACTCGCTGCATCTTCCTCCGGCCCTCCTTCGCCTATTGGCAACAGTCGATCGAGCCAGTTACGTAAAGTTACTTCAGCATCCTCTCTCCGTGGATCGCCCGTTTCACTCACTGGACGAAGCTCGATCTCGAGGCCCATTGGAGATGTTGGGTCGAGTGACGCACCGCCGTTGTCCCCTGTGCTAGCGAAGAAGCAGTCGATGGATGGTTATACTCATTCAAGACGGTCTACCAGCGAGCACGTCGGAGGAGTAGAGCCAGATAGAGCTTCAATCGTAAGCTCCGGGTCACATGCTGCGGCATCACCTCCTCCGCCTCCCGTGGGTCGTCAATCATCTGTTAATCTGAGGTCCAAGCTCTCCTTACCCAACATGCGCCGGAGTAACCCGAGTCGCCAGGGAAGCGCGCTACCTATTGAAAATGAGACTGTGCAGGTGGAAGACATGGATTTCGAGCTGGTTAAGCCCAATTTTACACAATTTGGCGCAAATGGTCGATCTAGCGAAGATTCGGGCATTCTCCCTCCACCTTCAATCAGAGGCAGTCAACTGCCTGATGCCAAGCCTGAGATCTCGAGCTTGCATCTGAGAGCTGAGAGTCCTGCGATATCCATCTCTTCGGGTACTTCGGGCACCTCGCGAGGTGCAACTACGGGAGGCTTTCCTTCTGATTTGTCGACTTCCGTGGCCTACCGCTCTAAAGTTTCAAGCAAGTCTTCGGATGCGGAGGCTAATATGGATGCTCATCGACAGCGCGAACAGAAGTGGATGGCAGTCATGTCGAGTGTGTCGGCTTCCCAGGCAAGAAAGAACAAGAAGGTACGCAAGTTGGTAGGAGAGGGCATCCCTTCGTCTGTAAGGTACCTTGCCTGGTCGCATCTCACGGACAGCAAGTCGAAGAACGTAGCGGGCGTGTATGCACAGCTAGGCAAACGTGCAAGAGTAGCGGCGTTCGCTGAAGTCGAAAGGGACGTGAACAGATGTTTTGGAGAGAATCCACAACTGCAGGCTACCCTGGGACCGTTATTGAACTTGTTGCAAGCATATTTGACAATGGTGCCCGATGTGCAGTATTCGACGGGTGAGTTTTTTTTGATAGGATGAGTGTACGACCACAATTGACGGAAATTCTTAAACCCGAAGGGCTCACCCTCATCACCGGACATCTCCTACTTCTTGCACCTGAAGAAGATGCGTTTTGGATTTTCGTATCATTGATGGATTCTGTTCTGCGTCCCTATTTTTCACTAAGTTCGACTCAAATGGAAGTCGATGCCGCGCTGTTCAGCCGAGCCCTCGAATCAAATGATGCTCAAGTCTCGAAGAAAGTTCTGGTTGATATGAGCATCAACCCCGCACATATATGTTTTCCGTGGTAAATTTCTTCTTTTTCAACCGAGTGAGGTCTTAGCTGAATCGTCTCTTCAGGTTCACGTCACTCTTCGTTAGCAGCCTGCCGGCAGATTATATCAATAGAGTGTGGGACTTGTACCTCTACGAGGGTATGTGCTGTGTCTTTTCTCTTTGTCTATGGCTTACTTCTCTCCGTCATGTACAGGCGTTCCTTTCCTTATTCGCGTCGGCTTGGCTATTGTCTACTGCTGCCGTCGGGCTATTCTCGAAGCGACTGCTGAAGAAGCTGTTCTGCAATACCTGAAGAATCCCTCAGCGACCTGGCTTCCACCTTCTCCCGAAGCATTCATCACCCTCTCATTCTCGTTCAAGGTCAAGGACGATGATGTACGCAAGCAACGTGTCAAGATGGAAGCTCAGGTGAAACGTCAAGCTCAGACACCTCGATTGGCGTCTGGTGCCAGCACTATTTCTCTCCCTCGTAGCTGAAGTCATCATGCAACCATTTCCCCAAAAAAGTATGAATATTTCATTCTCGATTTTTGACTTTTTTCTTCTTGTTTTCCTTCGCATATCATGCTACTGCATATGTCTTTTGTGTCATTCGCATTCAAGTAAATTTTGGTGTATATGGAATCATTCTCGAATCTCTTCATACTTATAGATACTTATTTCGTTCTTGTCGCTTTCGTCGCATCTCTCCAAGCAATTATATATCGTATGGCACCGCACAAGTAAATATTCGGATAATCCTGGCATCTGATTGATGTGATGTGGCTGACCGATAATATTTCAGACGATTCGTGCAGTCAGAGTCAGAGGGACTTAAGCCTACCCACCACGAGTAGATCTTCGTTCGTTGAGATCTTCTAGGTCCGGGATGCCAGGGGGAAGAACAACCGGATCTAGGACCGAACACCACTTAATCAAGTGTTCTGTTGAGGACAGAGTTGCATCGATGCAAGGTGCTGAGGTATGTCAGAACTCCTGCCAGTATCTAATATGCCCCCCTGTCGAATCAGAAAATATGAAGCACGCGTGGTAAGATCCACCCAATTAGCCATACTAGAACGTCCCGGATCTTTATTACAGTCACCCTGACACTCCCAATTAACTATTCCCGTCACACAACCGGAGACGGGATCGAGAAAAATATTGTTTGGACGAATATCGTCGTGACACAGCCTGAGTGCGAATCGCATCATATCGGTATCTTTGGATAGACTGTCAATCACAGGACGAATGCCTTCGGAAAGACGAGTGAAACGACTGCAGAAAAGCGCATGAACATCTACATCGTCTTGATGAGCGCGAATTCGGCGAGACTCGATGACACGGTCAAAGAAATTAGACAGGTTGCTCTCGTCAACATTGAACGCGTGGGGAGAGACTAACATAAGAACCCGATTTCTAGCGTGGAGTTCGATTATGCGCCACACAACACAGACCTTAAGAGAGTTTGAGGTGGTAAAGACTTATAGCAGTATGTTGGAGAATCAAGAGTTACGTTCAGCAGTTAATCCGGTGAACGGACACTCGAGACAGTCTCGAAGTGCATTTCTGAGGACTTGCGAAAGATGGAATGAAAAAAGCCAAACTTGCTTGCCGGCTCGGCAATTGTAAATTTTCAAAGTCTGTCGGCATTACGTGATCTTCTCTATCTTCGTCCTCGTCCTAACACCTTTTTTTGTTTGTAGGCTACTCTCATTAACGGTCATGTTGACAATCTGGTGCATCACTCGAATCGGTCAGGATGAAACCCAGTTCAACAGCCTTTGATGGTGCACAGTTGCGCTCCGCATGCTGTATGCGACTGAGCTGGAGCCAAGCAATCCAGTCGGGAGCGCTGCTCGCTGCGCAATGGAGTCAATATACTTCTCACATCCTTGAGTTTCGGGTGTCTCTCTAGCAATGATACCCAGAAGATTATGTATACCTCAATTCTCCGACATCCGAGCTCTTATGCATTGTCAATTTTCCGACATCCGACGGGCCGTTCAAACTTCAGTGTAATCTGACAAGGATCTCTGGGGTATATTATCCTACAAGATGTCTGGTGTTTGGACTGCTTTCTGTCTACTACGGCTACGGATACGACTACGGTCCTCCGTCGTTCAATTCATTTCTTCATCGCTTGCGCAGCCCTCCAGCTCAGATATCTGTCATCTTTACGCAGTCTATCTGCTATTGACTTCGTCTGTGTCTCGTTGTTCTTGGCTGAGCTATATAAATAATCTACCCCAGCAAATTCGACATCAGCATCAGCACTACTAGTACTACCTTCATTCACCCAGTCTCTCAAGATGGAAGACGATATTGCAGCTCTCGTCAGTAATCTCTGTTCATTTAACACCTTCATTCGTTCATTTACCTATACTCTCTAGGTTATTGATAATGGATCTGGCATGTGCAAAGCAGGATGTAAGACTATCCACGGTGCAATTATGCCCTTTAGGGTCTCAACTAACTGTCTGTTTTTCTAGTCGCTGGTGACGATGCGCCCCGTGCGGTTTTCCCGTGAGTCTTCACGTCTGAGCTTTCAGATAAAAAACTAACGATGTCTCTTACTCAGATGCATTGTTGGACGTCCGCGGCAACAAAGCGTAATGATAGGGATGGGGAATAAAGATTCGTTCGTTGGGTATGTTCCTGCTTTACGACGTTCTTCCGATTTGCCTCGCTCACTATCTTTCACAGGGACGAAGCACAGGCCAAGCGAGGTATCCTCCAGCTGAAGTACCCGATCGAACACGGAATCGTCACAAATTGGGACGACATGGAGAAGATCTGGCATCACACATTCTACAACGAGCTTCGCGTAGCGCCCGAAGAACACCCTGTTCTACTCACCGAAGCACCTCTCAATCCGAAAGGCAACAGAGAAAAGATGACTCAGATCATGTTCGAAACATTCAACGTTCCAGCCTTCTTTGTCCAAATTCAAGCCGTGCTTTCGCTATATGCATCTGGTCGTACTACGGGCGTGGTGATGGACTCGGGCGATGGTGTCACGCATGTAGTTCCCATCTACGAAGGATATGCACTCCCGCACGCTATCATGCGTATGGACCTCGCCGGACGAGATCTCACACTTGCGCTCGTGAAGAATCTCACGGAAAGAGGGTACCAATTCACCACTTCGGCTGAGCGGGAAGTGGTGAGGGACATAAAGGAGAAATTGTGTTATGTCGCATTGGACTTTGAACAGGAACTTCAGACAGCCGCTATGTCATCTGCACTCGAGAAGAACTACGAGCTGCCCGATGGTCAAGTCATAACCATCGGCAATGAACGGTACGTGTAGTAAAGACGTTCTTGGGATGCGTTCTAATCAGTACCATAGATTCCGCGCTCCTGAGGCATTATTCAAACCTCACATGATGGGCCTTGAAGATCCCGGCATTCACGAAACAGTGTACGTTCATTCTCTGCTGCTTATAGACATCCCTATTCATGGAGTTCACTCAGCTATAACTCGATTTTCAAATGTGATCTTGACGTCCGTCGGGAGCTGTATTCGAACATTGTGCTCTCAGGGGGAAGCACCATGTACCCCGGGCTCTCAGACCGGATGCAGAAAGAAATTACAGCGCTCGCGCCTTCTAGTATGAAGGTATTCTACTTCTGTCTTCAATGTATCAGAACCCTGCAATTAATCATCTTTCTTTCATCAGGTTAAGATCGTCGCACCACCAGAACGTAAATACTCTGTCTGGATTGGTGGATCCATTCTGGCGTCTCTTTCTACATTCCAAAATCTATGGATTTCTAAGCAGGAGTATGATGAGTCAGGTCCTGCAATTGTTCATCGTAGTAAGTACTTCTCTTCCATTTTCCTTTGAGCCTTAGTTAATCATTGGATCTAGAATGCTTCTGATTTCACCACGTCGTCACGGTATTGTACTGGTCATACATATAGTCAGTACCTTGTGTTTGAGCATAAGCATCCTCGATAATCGTTCGGACATATTGCACCAGAATCAGAAATACAAAAGGCATCGTACGAAATCACTTTTTGGATAGAATATTACATATATGCATTGTAAGTTCTGTTAATATCATACAAGAGTTAAGACTCTATTTTTTCAAAAGTTTTGAACTTCAAGTAGTAAAACGTGATCCAGTTATACCAGCTCTTCGATTCTTATCTTACATATCTCACTAAGGCGAGAGCATGGTAAAGGATTATCCTCTCTAGCCTCGACTCCCACTCGCCCGAAACTTTGTTGGCTGCCGTCGGAATACAGGGAGTGGATTTCAGTGCTCGCTTTCTCCTCCTCTTCCCCGTCATCATCATCAGTTCCCTCGTCAATCGACCTCCTACTTTCTGTCTCTAGTACATCATCCTGGATGATCTTATTCGACCTCAGTGCTGCGTGACTAGGAGCTACATGCCACTCCCCTAGGGTTTCTAATTTGCCTTTGATATCATGTGCGAAGTGAGTAATTTCAAGAGGTGAGACAGGGCATTCATCGGCCTCGAGGCCGTTGTTCTTGTGCCGACTCGTATGAGCATTTACGATGATGAGTGTCGAGATGATGCCCTGAATGTTCATTGGTAAGTGCAGACCAAGCAACAAGCTCTCTCACTAACCATTATCTGTGTAAGGGAGTTGAATACGATAATCTTAAGTGGAGATTTTGAAGTAAGCATCGTTTACAGACGTGATAAAGAGGAGTAAACATACGTGAGCATTCATTTGCAGCAGAAAGAGGACCATCACGACGAGCAAGCAGCTCGAGGTGAATGTGCCGGATACCATACTAGGTGAAACAGTTCCTTGAACAACAGAAGTATGGAACCATAAACTTTTGGACTCACATCACAACAAATATCCTTCTATACAAACGTGCTGAACATCCTAACGACACCTTGTCGAGATGCTTCCACATTTGAATGAGTTTCGTACCTAGATAATTTAACTTTCCATACGAAGCATACCTAAAGGAAATATTACACACCTATCAAGGTCGTCACACTCAAGTTTGTCGCCATTGACAGAATGAACATGGACGTTCCCATACTGAGAACCTTGGCACTGAAAACAACTTCATCCGGATTTAGCTGGGTGAACTCGTATATTGCGATATAACCGCAGACTATGTATTCCAAAAAACCAGTCGTCAGTGCGCAGATATTACAACGAGCAGGCTAGAGCAATCGTACCTGATGTAGCAATCAGCAGCAAGACAGGTAAAATAATGGCCCTCGCGCCATATGGACACCAGACGAGGTAGCATCGATATATCTTTTTGGGGAAATTCAGCTCAACTTTTTCTTATCATCTCAGAAAAAAATACTTACCACCAGAAAGTCTGCGATGATACTTCAAAGAGAATCAAGAGTAAGTATTAGAGCTACAAGCTTAAACCAGCTCTACTTACTTATCCGTGACATAAATCACGTGCTTGACAATGCTACTCCAATTCCGAAGCTTGACCAGATACGTGTCTGCGCCACACGGGGTGTCCTGATACGTGACAAATGCCACCCATGCTCTCGCCCATTCAGTGACAAGGTCTGTAGTTGACAGCACGAACATTGCAATTATCGCAAGAGGTATGATGGGTTTGACGTGCATACAGAGCGATAGAGGTCTTCGCAAGCATTTGAGGCTGAAGAGGATGAAGATGCATTTTACAAAGAGGGCGAGATACAAGCCTTTGAGCATTTGTGTGAACGCTTTATAGAGAAAGAGTTTATTCAAAGCAGCACATACCGTACAATATCGATACGATCTTTGTGGGGAAACCGAGTCGGTAGTAAGCAAACAAGTCGGTAACATCAGCTTTGACCACCCGACTCAGTCACGTGCACTAGATCCTCGAGTCAGGTTAGGCCAGTAAGTACTCACCGCGAGAGATGTGAAAGTTGCCTGGCAGAAAAAGTATTAGTGGGCAAGGAAAATAAACGATTTGCTGAAATGAACTTTCCTCCACAAGCGAAATATCATGCTTTGACATTAGGACTTTGACCGATAAGTCTGAGACTGATCAGAGGCCAATCTCGATCTCGAGGCTGCGAGGTTCGATTCAACGTTTCTTGGTGCGAAGATCTCTGTGCCGTCTGAAAGAACAAGTATTGAGCTTTGTCTCCCAGTCCAGTGAGCCAGGAATGATTTCGCAAATCCGTTGTTTAAGTACCGACCCTTCGAAACAGCTATAGGGATGCGGAGCCACAGAAGGTCTCGCCGCCGTTTAGCGCTATACCGGACGCACCCCACTTGTGGCGGGGTAATGTATGTTGATAGCAATAACAGCGACTGAACAGCAAGCTAACAGCTTCAAATTTTCATACGGCATAAGTAGTACCATAGCCTATACGGTAACAGATGAAATGCATGAATGACTCATAACAAGACTTCGCCGGGAAACAGCAGCCACAGCACAACAGCACGAATTCAACCCAGCGAACTAGAAACACCACGCATGCACGGATCTCACACAACTTCTTCGTCTACATTCCACAGCGTGTTACAAAGCAAAAAGGGGACGAGAAAAGAAGGCCAGACAAATCGTACGAGATGCGCGGAAGTATAGGTGTTTAAGGAGCATGGAGAGTGCTGAGGAAAGCCTCACCAGCAGCAGATGGCTGCTTAGTTTTCTTGGCTGCTTTCTTCTTGAGACGCTCTTGTTTGACTGTCAAGAAGTACAGACATATCAAGTCAATTGAGCGAATACGGGGAAAACAGAAAGTAAAACGTACGAAGCTCGTGCCTGCGAATAGTCTTCGCGTACGGGTTAAGACGGAAGAGAACAGCCTTGTTGTTGAGCGGGTTCTTCTTCTGAGTCCAAGGGCGTTTCTGGATCTTCTGGCCCGCAGGGCGTACGATCGCCTGGATCTCAGTAGAGTTTATGAGACGGGTGACGTCCGGGTTCGAGATCTTGGCAGTCGGCAGGCTAAAAAAACATTGTTAGATAAGAACAGCAACGGTGAGTAACCACATACATGTAATCCTTCTTGTACGCCGAAGCCTTATCGAACGTTCCAAACACCTCATCGAGCAACCCAAACGCACCCTCCGTCCAGATAACGAACCTTCCGAGGTGTCCACCAGGCGCAAGCTGCAACAAGTTTAACCTCCTGACATTAACAGTCTCAACACCAGGCAAATTCCTGAACGCCTTGACAATTCCCTGGTCCTCGTTATACACCACCAAAGGACCACGGCGCTGCCTATGTCTGCGGTTACGCATTTTGCCCTTACCCGCGCGCAATTTACGCGAGTTAGACACCTTGACGACGTCAGAGTAGGCGTGGAGAGATTTAAGCAACGCGACTGCCTCTTTGGTCTTTTTGAACGACTCGATGGAGGATGAGACCACGAGGGGGACTTCCTCGATTTGCTCGATCCTGTGTCCACGAGCGAGGACTAGGGAAGGTAGGGCTGAAGCAGCGAGAGCGGACACGACGGCGAATCGGCGTTGGTTTTGGTTCACCTTGACGTGCCATTTGCGCCAGGTTTTAGTAGGCGCGAACATGCGACCTCCACGGCACATGTTTCCGAATGCGGCCTAGAAAAAAAAAGGGATTATTTCCGTGAACCAACGGCAAGTCAATCGTCATTATACACACCTGACCTGAACGGTGAGTACCTCCACCACCAACACGGGGGATACGAGCAACGGCACGTCCAGTACCCCAAGACTCTGCAGAAGTCTGGTGTCCAGCTTTCTCGCTCACAGCGTAAGCCTGTCTCTTGTTCTTCGCCAAGCTTTCTGTGAACCAAAAGATGATAATACCCTCATCAGCGCTGAAATCTCTTATAAGCAGAGATGAACAACTGACTGTGGACCTGCGAGACGACATCGAGACGAATCGGGGCGGTGAGAACCGCTGGGAGAGGAAGGGAGGTGGACGCCTCTAAAACCATGCAAAAGCAAATTACCAAGCTGTACCCATCCGACATAAACATTCAACTCACCGCCAGAGGTCGAACGGACATTCACGGTAGGTCTTGAGGCCATAATCTTCTTCTTGTTTGCACCCTTTGGGGCTCTTGAGATTTTAGTATCAGCTCTTGTGAGTTATGCTTGTTTGGGTGACCGGTTGGATTTAGGCTTTTGCCGAGAAACTGTACAGTTGGACAAAAGGTGTTGATCATCAAGTACAAATAATCGAGTCCCCCGGCCCGGGCCCGGAGTCTTTCGCACAAATATCATTCTATCTATATATATATCACTACAAACTGGGCAATATTTCCCGCACGGGAAACTTCTTAAAAATAGTATTTATTTGCATCTTTACATTTGACTTGTACAAATAAAGCTTTGTTGCGTGCGAAATGAAGGGTTTTATGTGATCATTCCCAGCCACTTTACTTGAGGCTTGCCGCCGGCAAACCTTCATTTCTTCCCAGTGAAATTTATTAAAAATTACAGCCGGGAAACTAAATAGGCAATCAATGGGCAATCAACGGGCAACCCAGACAACCGTTGATTGCCCGTTGATTGCCCATTTAGTTTTCCGACCGTAATTTTTTATAAAATTTCACCCGAGAAAACGGCAAAGTTACCATGTGTTTGCACGCACTTTGTCACGTGCAAAAATGACCAAATTGTCACCGAAACTTACCTCAAAGGGCCACAACTTTCACAAGTGAAAAACCTTTATTTACTCTTAAAAATTGTACAAATCTAAATAAATAGTATTTCAAAGCGAATGACGAGTAATTTCGCTTACAGAAAATATTGCCCCACCTGTAAGTGTCCAGTATCACTGGATTCTGCTGCTGAAAGCACTTACACTGAAAGACAAATCGTCATCCTCCCATACTTATCCAACGTCGTGACACCGCAGCCAACACGAGCCTGCACCTGTTCCCTCACGTTCTCCGAAAAACCACATAGAATGAAGCAAACTTTCCTCTCAACACCTGACTGCTCGGAAATATTCTTCAGCTTCTCATCCAAATGTTTCCAGTCGTCAACATTTGTCGTTAAAAGTTCATCCACTCGGCAATACGGTAGATCGAATACCACATGCATCTTTCTCAAAAACAGTGTCAGATCGAGTAGTTGGTTATAAGCTTTGAAGGTAAGACCCATGTCGATTGAAGGCCCAACGCCAATATCTAACGTGAAGCACTTCAACATCGGGAGAGAACGTAGGATCAATGGGGAGAATGACAAAGACGAGAAGAAGTCCTCGAATAAGACTAGGGCGTACACCGTGGTCGGTAAGCACGCTCTCCAAAAAAAAAATTCTTACTTACAAGTCTCGAGGAACATAACCTCCTCCAGTGTTTTCGCAGCCTTATTCCATAGCGACATCAACGATTCATCTTCAAGTGTGGCGAACATGAAATTCAGCGTCAAGGCTTTCAAACCAGTCACGTCAACCTTGGTCTGAGTCTCAAGCATCAGGCTCCCCAGCGACGTATCCCACAGCTCCAGCGAGTCAAGGGTCGAGGACATCCGACTCTGTTTCTGCCATTTCTGCCAACATATGCCTGCACCAGTGCCATCCGGAACGCCCCTTTTCAACATCCTTCCGAGCGATAGATGTTTCAACGACTGAGACCCGCTCAACATCCTCAGCAACTCCCTCGCCGACTCGTGATCCATCATCGTATTAACCTCGAGCGCGATCACGACACTCGGACTACTCAATACTCTCCCGACTGCCCTCCTCAGCTCCACTGGAAAACGCTGAAACTCGATCTGCATGCCCTTAGACTGGAACTCCACTATCTCCAGATTCGAGAGAGAATCAAGAACCAGCGGGAGCGTTTGTTCGTGGTATATCCACCCAAAATCTATGTCATCCCACACAGTCGTTTCCCACCCGTGCTCGCCCTCAATAACCAACTCCTTCACCGCCATTGCCAACCTAGGAGAATTCTTCACCAACTCATAGAATGTCTTACACGTATTGTCCACTCCTGTGCGTAAAGGTGCTTTCCAACAAAGGACAACCCTAGAGAATATGATCGCTCGATATCGCGCAAGTGTACGCCGAGAGACGGTCACGAGCAGCTTGAGTGTTGGAAGATCTCCATCCAATTGATCAAGGATGGAGTCTATAAGTTCTTGAGGCAGCTCTGGGAATGGGTCTATCGGTTGCACATCGAGCGTGGGTGTGGGCATGATAGTTTGGGAAGGAAGAAGAGCCTGTCTGGGTCTCAGTGTCTGTTAGCTTCTTATATCCCTTTCTTCCCTCGCAATCTGCTTATTTACGTAATCACAGTTTCCTTATCAAGTAACCTATTAACCTTCTTTGGCGGTCATGTGATTTTGTGCACGGAACATACTGACTTCAATTCTATACGAATCACCTGAAAGATACACAGGCAGACCTGATGATATTTGTTTAGAGTCAGACTGATGTTGTATTTATACAGAAGTTGGGATTAGTACTATGCAAAAGCTTTTACCAGAGCACCTGCGGCATCCGTGATGAGCTGTGCTCCAAGTTTAACGGCACTGCGAAGAAGGGTTCAGTACCAGGATTTCAAACCAGTAGAAGACTCACGCTATGACCAACATTCACAAGAAAAATTTAGTCCCTCGAGTCTTATTCAAAGACAAAACACATACCGTCCATCGCCATAATAGGATGCGGTCCACCCTTATACACAACCGTCTCAACTTCCTTCACTCCCGCCTCTTTCAGCTTCTCTCCATACTTCACTCCTTCCTCTTTGAGAATATCAAGCTCACCGACACCTATCCACGCATTCGGAGTCTTCGCCATCAGCTCTGCGGGCGCGAAAATTGGCGAAGCATCCCATTTCGTCCAATCTTCTTTATTGGGAAGGTAATTGTTCTTGAACCAGACCATACGCTCGGGTGTGAGCCACGGAGTGTGTTTGTTCTCCTCCCAGAGACCACCTGGCTCGTCTGTAGCGGTGTTGTCGGTAACAGGTACTATGAGGAGCTGGAGGACGAGCGGGGATGGTAATGCGGGAGTGAACGATGGTTCAGCGGCTTTGAGGGCAAGAATAGCAGCGAGGTTTCCACCGCTTGAAGGTAAAGAGAGTGTCGTAAGAATTTCTTCTCGATTCCATGGCTGCTAAGAGGACGTACCTAGAGGAGCCACCTACTGCGATTTTGCTCAAGTCGAGGTTAAGCTCGGATTTACCGTTCTTGACGACCCATTGCAGAGATTCCAGAGCATCGTCGACGGCAATAGGATATGTGTGTTCAGGAGCTAATCGGTAATTGACGGAAATTGCTACACATTTGGCTCCTACGGTGTACATACAGAAGTTAGTTCCGGGCTCTGACAAGGATTTAATTATATGGGGATTCGGACTTACGGACACACATGTTAGTTGCGAACGTAGTTTCACTGGCGATAGTACCAAACGTCCAACCACCTGAGATTCTCTATATTAGTTCAATCCATCCATGAATCTACCAACACAATCCATACCTCCATGATAGAAAATGAAGACCGGCCAGCCTGCGCTGGGTGCTTCTCCCTCCGGTGTGAACGTCCGCATATTAGTGTGGCTCAGATCAAAGTCCCGCGTCTTCCCAACCTTCAAGGGGTCCGATGCACCTGGTACCGCAGGTGCATTCCGAAGCGCAGGATCCCAAGGCAGAGTATGAGGTGGCGTGATGTACTGGACGACTTTGTTGTGAAACTCGACGTACTCTGGATCGAGCTTGGACACCATAGAAGGATGAAGGGGTTGCTTTAGAGTTTGACTGCTTGTCATGGTGGTTTGGGAAGAGTTTTAGACGTTTGAGATACAGAATTGAACATATTATTTATATGAGTGAATTCGCGATGGGAGATAGCGATCAGAAGGGTAGCCGGTCCGGTACGGCCCGAAAACTACGAGCTTGCCCCCGACGGGCGCTTTGCACTTTTGTCACTCCATCCATGGCATCTTTAGGGACCAGGCATACCGTTTATGGCGTACATATCGTAGCCACACTCAAGACGCGTTTCTCTTCAATCCATGCCTTGAAGCACACCGCATGCACTGTCATCTGAAGATCAGTCTTGCACTCAGCATGGGTAACAGGTTTTTACAACGTGTTTCTCTCATACTTAATGTACTTTGCAGCGGGCTAACGTAGCCCGTGTACGAACAAATCACTATACCACTCATCCTAAACCCATAACTTGTGTGTAGTACTATCATGGCCACCAAATTCGGGCAAGTATCCCAGAATGCCCTCTGTGATGTGAGTAACCTGTGTTAGACTGCGTACTTGATAGTTCTGACGTTTAGATACGATGCTGCGTAGTATTGTCATTCAAAGCAGAAGTTTCCCCCGTACCACTACTGCTCTAAGACCTGCGCGGCTCAGGCAGGAAATCCCAAAGCCGGTGCAATGCCTAACATTGGAGGCCCTCAGGGTTTCGTTTCGATTCCTTCGTTCAACAAAGTACCTGCTTCTACGAGTACTCTTTGCAACGTGCGTCTCTTTGTTTTATGGAGTGCTTATTCTTGGTAGCAAGCGTCGACTTACCACCTGCATCACAGTACTGCCAGAAGAACCCGAAACATCCCGGACACGATTTCTGTGGTAAAGGGTGCGCTTCAAAGGCAAAATCCGGCGGAGGTCCACAGGCTGCGATCAATATTCCCAACCCAGCTGCGCCTGCCCAGACTTCCACTTCCAAGAAACCGTTCAAGGCCTCGAACTCGAATAATGGGTTTCAAGGAGGAGCAGGAGGAGCGGGGAACTCTAAGCTAGGAACTGTAGATCCCATGCAGATTGCAAGTGAGTCAATAAATCCCGCTGCTGTACTGTACTGTAATCTTGACACCTTACTCACGTCGCTCGGATCGTAGATCTTGTCGTGCAGCAACTTCAGACTTTATACCCAAACGGGACGATGGCTGCTCAATCGATGTCTGCTGCCACTAATGGTGGTTCGGCGCTCAATACGAGTGCGCTGAAGACTAGCATTTTGACTGCCGCAAAACAACTCTTTCCTCATGGGACCAAGAGCTTGAACGCAGGTTTTGCTGCTAGCGGTGGGAATCAGAATCAGGCTGGTGTCAGTGCTCAGATGTACAATCAAGCTGAGCCAGCCGAATGCCTTATCCCGGGTTGCGAGCAACCGGTGTACGTCGATGCGAACGGCTTTAAATCTAGTGCTTACTGCTCTATGCGTCACCGGGAGTGGGTTGGCGTTTCTCTTTGATTGTAGTTTCGTTACTGAGAGCGTTTTGTTTTCTAGGGAAGCGGTGACATCTGGGTTAGCCGAACCTTGCATATTCTGCCTGAAGCTGCCGCAGAGCGAGAGTGATTACTTCTGCAGCAGGGAGTGCAGGGAGGAGTCGATGAATAAACAATTGGTCGACAGTGACATAGAGTGAAGGATCAACGGCGGAAGGTGTATTTAATGCTACAATAGTTCCATGTATGATACAGAGAATCCTGGGGGTTAGTAATCACGATCAGTGATACACAATGCGATGCGATGCGAAAAAGTATTGAGTGAAAGATTGAATGAAACGGTAGTAAGGTAACTTTGTGTTGGGTGAAATGCAAGGAGAAGGGAAGGAAAAAATTAAAATTAAAGTAAGAAGTGAGTGCAATAGGATGTGATAAACGAGAACAGGAGCAGATGAGGCAGTGAAGGAAGAAACAGCCAGAATAAAAGTCCAAGTAAGGCACGGACAAGATTACAAAAACCCCATCGATTAGTTGAGAGATGTAATTTTAGACAAGACATGCTGAAAAGTCGCTAAAAGAGTAAATGAATTAGCTCCACGCCGATCTAGAGCTGTAGGGAGCTTGAGGCGTACCAAGAATAGGGCTCGTTGGTGCTGATCTAGATCGTGCAGGACACGCATGGAAATAAACCGCACGGCGCGTGTCGAAGGTATCCCCGCAGCGCTTGCACTCGTGCATTCTAAACGCTTACATGTCAATTTCAAACGAAACAGCGGGAACGTGAAGAAACAGGATGCTGACTTTTCGAGGTGAATATCATGTAAATGAAGATGATAGGTCAAGGCGTCTACATTGGCCAGTGTTTCGCGGCATTCACGGCGGGGGCATACAACGGGTGAATCTCCTTTCAACCCGAACTTCAGGATTTCCTCGACAGCTTCCTCGCGCTAAAAAAGCAACCATAGTTGAACGCTGTGACCAATGATCGAAGGCGCGACGGAACTTACATGTCTTGCTACAGCGACCGCGCATGAAGGATGGTGTTTGAGAATGGGCTCGATTGCTGGGCTCGTCGGAACCGACCACTCATTGGAATCAGAGTCATCCCATGGACTGCCGTCTGATTCAATAAGTGTCGATGGGGACGAGGAAGGTGAGGAGCAGAGGGTACTAGAGGAGCGATCCACGTCTAGGTTTAGTTTTAAGCCTGCGCGATAGCGTCGAGCAATCTCTTGCGCGGGAGATAGAGCTAACTCGGTGTCGGTGTTCCTCTTCAATCGCCGATTAATGAACGGCTCCACTGGAGCTCTGAACATCCATATACTCTCATCGTCATCTAGGTCTTCTTCCTGAGCGGGAGAGTTGAACTTCATAGCCAGGTCAAGAGAAGAGGGGAAGAGTGTAGCATGGCGCCTTCTTAGTGCCTCATCATCCAATCGACGGATATTGTTGAATCCGATTTGAATTCGAGGAATAGCCATGAAGTAGAAACAGGAAAGAGTTAAATGAATTAGGGACTCGGAGTAAAAACAAGAAAAGTGATGATGAGGAGAATATACACCAGAGGAAAGACGATTGAGACACCGGTTCTGGGATTTCTAGGATCTCTACGAGCCCTGCAATATATAAGTTTCCACAGGGTGTTTCGCTTTGACGATGTAGACACATCCCCCTGGACACGGACAATGTGCTCTGAGAGGCCCCGAGGCCACAGGTTGTTGTTCGATAGCCAAGTGGTCCAAGCTCCAACGAAGATGCTGGCACAACACGCGAGGCAAACTTTGCCACATTTGTCGAATAATTCTGGTAGCACAATGACGCCCAAGCCTCACGGGAGCCAACTGATGTCGTCGATAGTCGGTGACCACACACGATTTGCTGGATCCTGCCTCGATCCAAGCATGCGGCATCAATGCTGCTAACCCGTTGGCGCAATATAACAAGCGCTTTAACAGCCATGATTAATCGAGTGCAAGGTACACTTGATCCATGAAAACCTACGAATTGCCTTGTGAGTCGCCGTTCAACTTGCCAGACTGTCAACTTCACCTAGCGTCCATGTTTCATGAAAGGAGTGTTCTGCACGGATGACACAGGAATTTTGGTGGTTAAATTGGCCCGCTTCACGACTGTATCCGGCTCGAGAATACTATTACAAGAGATGTGTTTACCGACTCGACTCGACTCTTGACAATTCGGGTCAAAGGCCTGGTTGCCGGCGGGCCTGAGAAAAATTGGGCGCCCACAATGGCCTAGTATGATAAATGGTAAGCACCTTCTGTTCGAATCCGACAATCTGCTAGTAAGTTCTATATAGACTATCACCGTCTCTTTTCATATAGCTGCAAAGCTAATTATCTTGGACCAGCTGTGCTTAGATATTAACGTGCAAGATTACAGGCAGGTCGGTCGTTACTAGAGATGGCTTCCATGACGCCGACTTTGTACTTGCTTCATTTGTTAGGCTCTCGTATGAAGGCATTGTTTCCTTATAGATCCAAAAGCACGACAGCTAGGGAAATCAGAACGAGCGCCGTTTCTCATTCCGTTCCTCCGGGTTCAGACAGCACAAACTCGGAGCCCAAACATCTCATTTCATTCTTCCACATAGATCTCTCGCCGCATTGGCCGACATAGATGAGAGCTTACGCCTATGTTCTTCACGTGAAAACTGCCACAACCCCTTCCGATAGATAGACGCATGGTGCTTCGAAGACCTTCGACTGGAAACAGTTAATCATGCCTACGCCAATCACGCCCCTGGCAAGACCGAATTCATTGAAAGCCTCCGGCGAAAATTTACCTTTTTTATGTTCCCAAAAACCTATTTGAACGCCGCTGTTTACCCCACATGCGTCCCTGAGCTTCCTCTCCATACTTTCACTCTCTGCTATTGCCAGGTCTACGTGAAAGCGCTTCGGTCTGCTCCTGTACACAACAGCCATGTCGCACGATTTTATCCCAGCTTTCAACAGCGGCGAGCAAGAAGACTCGGAGATCCAAGACATCCTCACATCCTTCTATTTCACGGAAAGAGAAGTCAAAGAGGATGGTGGTGAAAACTCCTACAGCCGAGAGCCTTTGAGAAGGTTTGTTGCATCTTGCGCCTGACTCAAATGCCGTTCACCTAGGTTTCCATGTATTAGCGAACCAGCCGATAGCTGCGGAGAGCAGGAAGACGTTGATCTGTACGACCTATATGGGGAGGACGACGATGAAGACTCGTCTCGGCAGGATAGCGAGTCTAGCGGTGCAGATTCTGAAGCTTCCTCTCAGTCCTACTCTCAAAATGGTTCTGCGCCACATAAGTCGCGTAAACCAGCCCGCGCGCGGCAGGCACGAGAGGACAAGCGGATTGGGAATGCTCTCTCTCGGTCAAAATGCTCGGGCGCCGTCAATTCAGATGTCCTTGAAGAGCGGAGAGGGCGCTCAAGAGCCGTGCCTATTAAGTTGATGCGATGGGCTGATGACGCGATGAGGCATAATCTGATAGACACAGAAGACAACAGAGATAAATGCAAGTCATCTGTTCATAACCGTCCCGAATAAACTTAACGCCTTCTCGTCCTCATGACCAGTGCAACAGAATTCTCGTAAAGGAGCGCCTTCACAAAATGTTGAAATACAGAGATGATCGGATGTATTCTGTCACCTCGAGTTCGCGTCTTTCCATATGTGTACTTGTGTTTCGCAAGGAAATGCCTATTTCAGAACGCGAGAGTTCCGTCTTCGGTGTCCCGCTTGAGAGGATCAGGAAATGAAGACGCAAGAGCGAGGTATTGTGGGGACGTCATTTCGTACCGATCACCGGCGTTTAGAATCAAGAAGGAAGAACCAGGAATAATATAGCGAATATGATGTGAAAATGGGCCGAGTCGATTGACTTGTGGAAAAAGGTTTAATGTGACTCCGATATTCCATATCAAGTTAACATCCCAAGGCTCTAATTGGGAACACGTTTGTCGACAAAAGTAATTAATGAGTTCAACCTCGGAACTTTTACGAAAAACTTAGCTTCGAAAACAAGGATGACATTCAAAAGATGTCAATAGCACCAATTGCTATTTAATTTAGGCTTGAGCTGATGAAGGCGGTACTTCAGATGAAGACCTGCGCGACCATCTCGCTGGTGACTTCAAGATACCAAGCTCTTTCCTCAACTCTTCTACGTTCTGACTCCATCGCTCCTCCCAATACACAGTAATGAGACTCTGCGCTGTGCTGCCACACTTGAGCGCCCAGGGCACGTATTCAGAAAACAGACGCTCGCGTTTCTTTGCATTGAGACGAAGAGGACCAAACACAGCTGATATACCAGCTAGAGGAAGGCCAAGATTCGCAAATTCAAAGTATTTGATCGCCAGTTCGGACTCGACATTCACAGAGAAATTGCAGATGCAATGGTAGAAGTCATGACATTCGCGATAGCGCTGCATGACGTAGGCCAGTTCTGGGTCGTCAATATAGTGCACCTTATCGTACTTTCAGTACCCGTTGAAACAGGAATAGAAGATAGAATAGTGCTCACTGGTTCTCGTGAATCTGGGGTTACACCAGTTCGTTCAAGCCAAGTGACATAAGTGCGCCCCCAAGTATCTTCAGGAAGCTGCGCTAATGCGTTCATGTCAACAATTTTCGTACTGATCCTCGGCCGGTCCTTAAGAATTCGTCTCCCTTCAGGACTTGCCAACATTGTATCCCGTAGACGAGGAAGAGCAGGTCCTGCAGTAGTTTCTCCTAGCGCTGCCACCATATCTGTAGGAGCGGTATCAATCTTTGACTACAATTGAATAGGCCAATACGCGCACCTCCTCTGTATGGATCCACTAACGACATGACTGCGGACCCAACAGCGAGAAAGGCATTTTCAAAGGTATTTAGCGGTATATGACCAGGGTAAGCTGGTGCTGTCTTCACAGATCGAGTAAGGACAGGTGTTGAGATGATTGACCTTTTCAAAATTGGAGAGTATCGAGTAACAGCATTGAAAAGAGAAGTCATAAGTGGAACAACTGGAAAGGTGTTTTCACGAAGCGTCCATTACATAATAATTTTTACAAACATCCTTGCCAGCGCTTGTTCACTTTCTTTTCCTGCGATACCTTAGTCTACCGACATATGCTACAGCTCGGCCAGTTCTCTGCTTGGATCACCGTTGATGGCGAAAATCTTGAGGTCTTCGACGTAAGAAGTAATGCCAATGCTACTGAAATAACCTGTTGGATACCCTCTACATCAAACAAGGTCTCTTTGGAATGACAAGTCCCAAGCATTCAAATGGCTCACTAAAGGAAATTCAGGAGTTTACGATCAATTGGAGAAGACAACATCTTCTGACACCCATGGCGGGCGACGTGTATCTCGATGGCAAGTTCGCAGGTGGCAAAGTCATGGACGTGAACGGCGGCCTCATCTACAAGAAAGATTCGTTTCAGAAAACACAAACGACACTCCGGCGATATGTTTTCACAAATCTAGAGCTTACGGGTGTGTATAGTCTTTATTTTGCCAAGACAGAAGTAGTGAACTCGATATAGACGACGACTCATGCCTCAATGCGGCAAATACGCACATAGGCGAGATTAGGCTGGATATCCATCAAGCGTGTATCATCGGGGAAAGTCAGATCACTGGTTTGGCGACGTTCTCCTCACCTACAAAAGTACACGAACGCGCGAAGAAGGCTTTCGCCCATCAAATCAAGTATGCCTCTTCGCTTCTCCTCCTCTCTCTTTCACGGGTTAGCGACTCTTCATAGACTTGGAAAGGAGCAAGACTGTTTTCCTCAAAAGTTTATTGATGTGGTTCGCCAACGCAAGCTTGTCACCTTTCTCTTCAAATACCGCCCTCTAGGTGGGAAACGACAGGTTTTTCCTCAACCTGCATGTTCAATATTTTGTTTCATCGCTATAGATCGCCTCAAGGCTGACGGAATTGCGCCCCGAGAACCCAAACACCCAGTGCAAAGCCAACCTAAGGTCGGTAAACGAAAGTATATCAACGAGGATGAAGAGGATGAGCTACGCATCAAATTTCTTGAAGTATGTTTTTACCCTCGTTGGCGCCTCGCCGTTTGCTCTAATCGCTCGCAGGAAGAACTGGAAGCCCTGAAGAAGAAGAGACAGAAGCGAATTCAAGATCTTTCAAAACAATTGTCTCTAGTCAAAGCCGAGCCAACGTTGACGAAGATTTCACCGAATACGTCCAAATCTCTCAATATTTTCAACTTCAACATTAAGCATGGATCTCGCAACGCGCCATTGGGTCTAGCCTACCTTACCAGTGTCTAAACTCTTAACATCTATCCGCATTCTCTTTGTGTTTGTATTTCTCTTCTTCATGTGGGATTGGCATGGTTAGATTGCCTTAAACATTGTTTCCTCTTTAAAATGCAAAGACTCGTGCGTTGTACATTTTTCTTTATGAATATTTTTATGGGAATATCGAATCCTTGTCCGAACTGAACCGTTTCTGGTGCCACTTAATCGATATCGTTTACGGGCCGCGGTGGGGGTACGAAGAAATTGGACCCGAACCGTTTATGTAATACACCTTCCTCTTCCTCTTCCGCCTCTTCCGCCTCTTCCTCCTCCCTTGTTTCTCTTTTCTGCGATACAGTACTTCGATCTACCACCAATTGTTGCAGCTCGGCCAGTCCTCTGCTTGGATTACCGTTGACGGCGAAAACCTTGACGTCTTCGACGTAACAAGTAACGCCAATGCAACCGAAATAACTGTTGGATACCAGCTACATCAAACAAGGTCTCTTTGGAATGACAAGTTTCAAGCTCTCAAATGGCTCATCTAAAGAAATTAGGAGTTCGCGGTCAATTGGAGCAGACAACATGCCTTGACGCCCATGGTGGGCGACGTGTATCTCGATGGCAAGTTCGCAGGTGGCAAAGTCATGGACGTGAACGACGGTCCCATCTACAAGCAGGCTTCGTATCAGAAGACACAGACTACACTCCGGCGATACGTTTTCACAAATATAGAGCTTACGGGTGTGCAGTCTTTTCTCTCTCAAGGCAGAATTACTCTGGAATTAGTGAACTCGCCATTAGATGACGGCTCATACCTCAATAAGGCCAATTCGCACAGGGAATTAGGCGAGATCAGGCTCCATATCCGTCAAGTGCGTATCATTGGGGACAGTCAAGCCACTGGTTTGGCGACCTTTTCTTCACCAACGAAAGTACACGAACGCACCAAGAAGGCATTTGTTCATCAAGTCAAGTATGCCTCTTCGCTTCTCCTCCTGTCTTTCACGAGTTAGACGGCTCTTCATAGACTCGGAAAGGAGCAAGATTGTTCACCTCGCAAGTTTATTGATGTGGTCTACGAACGCAAGCTCGTGACGTTTCTATTTAAATATCGCCCTTTAGGTGGTAAAAGATTGGTTCTTCCCTCAACTTGCATTCTGAATCTTTTGATAGATCGCCTCAGGACTGACGGAATTGCGCCCCGAGAACTCAAACGCCCAGTACAAAGCCAACGTAAACGAAAGTATATCGACGAAGATGAAGACTATAAACGACGCACCAAATTACTTGAGGTGTGTTTTACTTTCTTCGCCACCTCGGCATCTCCTTTAATCCCTGACAGGAAAAACGGGAAATTCTGAAGAAGAGACGCAAACGGATCCAAAGCCGATCAAAAGTCATGCCCCGAGTGAAAGTCGAACCAACATTGACGAAGATTCCCCCGAATACATTCAACTCCCTCAATAAATCCAAGTTTAACTCCAAGCATAGATCTCGCAAAGCG
>JH814813.1:482402-500915 GCA_000296255.1 Omphalotus olearius VT 653.13 | reverse complement strand
CTTATCCGTGTTTCAGATCTTCTTCAGGCGAATGGGATAGCTCCTCCAAACAAGAAACGTCCAGCATCTTCAGATGTGGTATTGGACCTCACGGAGATCGACGACGATGAGGACGACGAGGACGAGGACACCGAGAAACGAATTAAAGCTCTTCAGGTGCGGTTGTAATTCAATTCTGGCGTGGCTTGGTGATCATTTTTAGCAATCCTAGGACCAACTCGAGAGTCTGAAGAAACGACGCAAGACAACACACGTGAAGTCAGAACATGGAGTGAAGCAGGAACCTGGGATCAAGAGGAAAGGAGGGGGAAGTCGAACTGTACACCTCGGCACTGTGGATCTAACATAACACTTAGAGTCTTGTCCAAAGGAAGACGTACGAAATCTAGCGGCATTCCAGGTTGATATGTTATTGATATTCTAACTACCATCAGCCTCTGGCTTGAGCTTGAAGCTTGAACACCAGAAGGAATGTACTTGTAAACCGATTATTCAACTCGCTGCTTGATCGTCCCGAGCGAGTTTTTCAGAAGCACGCGGCGGGGCGGACTGACTCTCCGAGGTTTGCTGCCAACATGATTCTGAATTTGCACGTCAATGCTACCGATGTTCAATGATACAAAATTTTAGTTGTACAAGTTTGTACCAATTTCACTGTATCTAAACCAGAGTCGGGGACTAGGCACGCAGGGCCGCTACCGATGTAAACCAGTAGTAGAGAGACTAAGAGGACATAGGCGCCCAAGTGACTGAGTGACAGGTGTCATGTGATGTGACGCATGGCGATCTCGCTCAGACTGAGACTCAGTTTGACACTTTTGGGTTTTTTCACCACCGCTCATTGCTGAGAACGCAGTTGAATCTCGCTCAGAATGCCTTTGCAGCTTGGAGATTGTTCAGCTTGGATAACAGTCGACGATATCGAACTTCCTATCTACGACGCGACGACAAAGGATACCCACGCTAGCTGTTGGATACCCTCTGAGGTCGATAAGGTGAGTTTCTGCTAGATTTCAACAATTATATAGACTAAAAGGGTCTATACAACACAGAAGTTTGTCGTGAAGATCAAGCTTATACCAAGAACAGCCGCCATGACAGGCGACGTGTTTGTCGATGGTACATTTGCAGCCGGACGATTCAGTCGGATGATGGACCGGACAGTTGAATTAACAATAGACGGAGTGCGTACCTCTTCGGCGACTAAGAGGTCCTTCGTTTTTTCCAAGCTCGAGCTCACGGGTAAATGTTCCTTATCAGCTTCGGTTTCTTGAATCTATCAAACTTTTCTTTTAGACGACGACCAGTATTTGAACAGCTCACAACAAGACCTCGGCGAGATCAGGGTGGATATTCACAGAATCTCTATCTTGAACGAGAGCAAGCTTTTTCGGCCGATAAACATCCCTGCCCAAGAATCAATCAAAGTGCACGAGCGTTCCAAGAAAGCGATAGGCCACCATATCAAGTGTGTTGTTTATCTACTCAGGATGTGGCCTTCTCTGAGTCGTTCTTAGATATGGCCCCGAAAGCATCTGCGAAGAAATGTCATCGGCCAGTATAGTGAGAGAATCAAAACTTGCATCTTTCTCATTCAGATATCGCCCCCTCGGTCAGTCTTCTCACCCGTAATATATTCCTGTATTCGTCTTATTCGTGTTTCAGATCTGCTTCAGGCCAATGGGATAGCGCCTCTACCACCCCCAGCTCCTAAAACAAACAACAAACGTCCAGCGTCTTCAGACGTGATATTGGACCTCACGGAGATTGATGAAGATGAGAACGACGAGGACGAGGACACCGAGAAACAAATCAAGGCTCTTCAGGTGCGGTTGTGATTCAATTCTGACGTGGCTTTGGTCTTCATCTTTATCAATCTAGGAACAACTTGAGACTCTGAAGAAACGCCGTAAGACAACACACGTGAAATCAGAACATGGAGTGAAGCAGGAACCTGGGGTCAAGAGGGAAGGAGGGAGAAGTCGAACTGTGCATCTCGGCACTGTGGATCTAACATAAAGACTCAGAGTTTGCTCTTGTCTCAACGATAACGTACACCATCTAGTAGACCGGTGACCGATCCCTCCTGAGAGGTTTTGACTAAAGTCGAGGCAGAACCTCGTCAGTCGAACCTGCCCCAGTAGTTGACTTGTCGAAAATCGCACTGTGAGGATTGGTCACCAGGCTAATTATCTCAAGATATATATACCAACTACATGTAATCAAAACTCTAAACTCGAGCACTAGAAAGAATGTACTTGCAAAGTGAAATCCAGATGCTCCGAATTTCGAAAGCACTTGATGTCAAATCCGACAGCTGTCGGCTGGGCATTTTTCTAGCGGCCTTGTAGTTTCCTCGGTTTTTGGGATATGCGTGGGTCGAGCTTGCCCCAGTTCCATCAAGTCTGGCTCCGTTGAGCAATACAGGACAAGATAAAATGTCCCTTTGTATGCTCACCTTTGAAGTCGGCAAGTCGGATTGGCGAATTCCCTATGCCCATCAGGATTCGCTTCTGTTTCCCTCATCTGCTCATCTTGCCAGTACCCAAAAGAGCTTTTGCTTCGAACATCCACGGGTTGCAATTCCTTGTATTTCATGATTTCATCTATAAGTATCTCGTGTCGTCAAATCAACCTAATGGATGAAGTTTTTGCACAGCCCGGGCTGTCAGTGTCTTTGGGCGCATCAGGGCGCATCTCAGGCGCATCTTTACCTGAGCCTTTTAGAGCATGCGGCCCTGACCCAGCATAGGACTCGGACAGCTTTATAATGTTCGACAAAAAACCAAGAGGTCCGAATAGCTCGGATTCGTAGAAAACGAGTGATAGCAAATCTTAATCAGGGTCCTGCCTGCAGCACTTGCGTGGATCGTGTTCTATCGTGTTCTAGTCCCGCTTCAGAACCCGAGGCTCCTATTGCGGTCACTTGGCAAGTACGTCCTTCACGGGCATCAACAGTATTCAAGGCGCAGTGGATATGTGGAATCGTGTGTTCTAGTGATGATATGCAAACGGAGCCGTATACCTAGAAGCAGGACTGCCTCGGCTCAAAGCGGTGCATGTCTCACTGAGTGGCTATACACTACCGAGGTATATATACGCCTGTCAGGAAAAGATTCAGACTCCAGCTACCACTTCCACCATGATCGACTCAAAAGCAGAATCTTCCCAACCCCAACCAGTACAGCCTCCTCCTCCGCAGTATGTGCCAGGTGGTAGTGGCTCGTATCCTCCACAAAATCCTGGTATGCCTGCTCCTGCTCCTCCCCCACCCTCTCAGAAATCGGCAGCACAAGTAGGCGAAGAATATAGGGCAGCACGTACGTGTTAGGCTTCAATCCTGCTTTTCTCTAACCACTCACAACGATATTGCAGTATACGCGCAGTGCGCCCAGGGGATTCACGAACCGAAAACAAGATACGGCCCCTGTGGAATTATCACTGCGATTCTGTGCTTCCCATGCGGTTTGATTTGTCTTTTGTGAGTTTTTTTCCGTTTACTGCGTAGTCATTGTGTCCTGACAGTTGATATCTCGTAGCGCCGACACGGAGCAGACATGTGCACGGTGCGGTGTGAAGTTATCCAAGTAGAACGCAGAAAAGAATTATACGCCCCTATTCTTGGACTATTCTGGATTCTGTTGAATATTTATGTTCACTCTGTGTACTATTCATGCTACCATGTCGTCACTTTGTATCATTCATTCAAACGTTGTTGTCAGTGTCAATGAAATTAGCGTAACTCAACTCACAGTGCCCAATCTCGGCGCTGATAAAGAAATAGATTACACTGCCCTACATAAAGGCCAGTTAATAAGTGGAAGCGTCTCTAGATAATGAGTATTGTGAAGAGGGAAATGGCCACGAGTTTTCTTAATGGGAATAATGTAGCAGTCGTTAACTCAATTTGACCCCGCATCGCGAACACTTCTTCTCCGTATCAGTGCTATGAAAGGGGTATCGTCAGGACAATGAATCGGATGCATTAGTATAAACTCCCTCACAATAAACATATCAAGCCACACGGAAAGCACACTATGGCAGTGATTATACCGCAAGGACCGTATTTAGTTTCAGGCTGATGATTGCCTTGGGCGCACTGAGCAAACACTGTATCGTTATGAGAGATTTGGACAAGGTCTAGAACGAGTATCAGGTACGCACACACAGATTTATACTCTTCGCCTACTTGAGCTGGAGTTTTCGTCGTCTGTGGAGGCATAACAGGTGCTGGTTGTTGCATCTGTGGAGGATAGGGCCCATTCGGAGGAGCCTGATTCTGAGGAAAATAGGCTTCGTTTGGCTGAGAGGAATTCGCATTCGAAGATGAACGCTGTTCCACGTATGGTGGAGAAGAATAGTTGGCTGTTCCATCAGAGGGGTGCCCGCTTGGGGTAGAGATTTGTTCTTTCGAGTCGGCCATTGTATCAAGGATGAAGGGGTGTCCGTAAAGTGAACAGAGCGGCAGCTAGTATTGCTGTCTTATATCGCACGAATGAATACACAGCACCGAATATCAGATGTGTTCAGTCCTTTTTCTTCGTGCACATCCAGCGATCATTCAGCGATCACGATGTGCTGTTACAGATATACGTATCAATAACAGCGCCCATGGGCGGTGGAGACGAGGATATATTCTTTTGCAGTAATTGCGGTGAGTTGCCAACTCATCTGCAGCCGAGACGAATACGAGTCCATGGTGGGCTACCAGGCTAGAGTTGGCCTACAATGTGTGACAAGTACGGTCGGCGAGTGTGTACGCATAGTAGAGAGGCGGAACGAGAAACCAAAGTCATCCCTAGTAAACCGACAAGGGTGGAGTTGTGATACGCTCGGTACGCGCCAGGTGTGAGCGATCATCGTCCTGGGCGATCTCCTTCGAAATCAATCAGCATGAAGCACTCTAGGCCGGTGAAAACTGTTTTATGTAGATCCTGAATAAATCCAAGAAAAACGGAAGAAAGAGCGAGATTCTGACGCATTATGGTGCTCTCAAGGTTGGTTCCATCGCGGAAGAGATACAGAAGCATCAGAGGCCCAGAATTTCTTGATCATGTCCGTAATTTTGTATTTGCTTTGGCTTGGATTTTGTGATAGAGCACTTGGATACTCAATGAGTTGAGGTGAAGAACGACAGCGATGGAATCAAAGACCGTGAATCTGTACTGAGATGCACCAGCAGGAGGGTAGTTGCATCAGAATAGGTGTTCCTCGAGCCAGCAGAACGCAAGGAGGGTTAGGTTGCAGCTCTGCGCACGGACCACTTTGAAGAACCTCGTTGTTGATTTCAATTTGTACTTCATTCCAGAATCTGACCAGGATACTCTTCTCCTTGACGTCGAGGCTCGTAAAATATGTATGTCAATCTAGAGTGAGGTAACCAATCATTAATCAACTCCTACCGATTCGACTTCAATTTCACGAGACGGGTGCTGCCGGTTGGACGCGTACCGCTTTTCAACATTTTGCCTCTCACAATATAACTCGATTACCTCGAGCCGTCCGTTTGATAGCGCACGCTTGCCTTGAAACCATGGACTCTGGGCCTATGAACCTCCCCAGTTATTCACGTACATGCGATTATCCAGGATCTCTAATCACAACTTCAGGCAGGTCGGGTAAGATAAACACTTACGTGCAAGTTCTGCGGAGCTGTGGTCGAATTTTTTGAGCCGTAAAGGAATTGGGCCAAGATGTCGTTATATGAGTGATGGATGAGGGTTACATGCCTCACTTGCGTATTTCTTGAAGAATGTCTACAACAACTCGTCCCAGTGTACTCATTGTGCGTAATTGCAATACTTTTTTGAACAGACTACTGACCTTTTCCGATAGGTAGGTGCCGGACCCTCTGGTACGCGTTCTTCTGGTTCTTGTTTTATATGCGCTCAATTTCGACTAATCAAATCACTCAAGGTCTATCTTTTGCTCTTACACTCTTACGAAATGGTGTCTCCGTACGTATTATTGAGAAACGGTCCAAATTCCAAATTGGTCAGCGAGGAGTTGGTGTGCAGGTAGGAAACTCATGCAAAGCTGTAATTTGGTCATTCACTAATCTGTCCTATGCGCGTGGCCTTCTTTAGCCTCGCACCCTTGAACTGTACAAGTTTCTCGGCGTTCTACCGGAAGTGCTGGAGCGTTCCGTCTTTCCTCCTCCATTCAACATTTTCAAGTCTCCGGATGATGGAACTCCCCCTCAAGTTTTTCGCTACGCTGAATTTATCGACGATACGCCGTCGCGACCCTATGTATGCATGTTTTGGGACTCATCTGACTCATCTAATGTTCTCCTTCATAGAATAATATGCGCTTCCTCGGGCAGGAGTTTCAAGAAGAAGTTTTGCGCGCTAATATCTTGAAAGACCATAACTGTGAAGTCGAGCTGGGAACCGAGCTGCTGTCCTTCGAGCAGAATTCAGACTGCGTTATTGCTAACATGGTTCAAACTAAGCCAACTTCGGGCGAGGCGAATCAAGTCTCTGAAACGGCCAAATTTGATTGGCTAGTTGGCGCTGACGGTGCTCGAAGTGTCGTACGCAAGCAGCTCGGCTTGACGTTCCTTGGAGAGACGCCGCCTGCGATGAGTATGGTCATAGGAGATATCCATGTCACAAAGGGCATGGATCAGACTGTAAGACTCGAGAGCCCTTTATTTTAGATATCTAATATCATTGACCGTCCATTTTAGGCTTGGTGCACCTGGGGCGATTCAGGAAGTGCATAGTGAGTCGATACTTTGACCTGCCCTGTTACTTTTTTGACCAAAACGAACTGGGTGATCTAGCGCTATGCTGCGGCCTTATGAAATACCTGGCGATGATCGTTACAACTTCTGCATAGTGGGAAATAAATTTGACCTTGATAAAATCGCGTCGAGTACAGATGAAATTGTCAAGGCCATTCATGAGATTTCCGGAAGGCGTGATTTGGAGTTTGGGAAATTGGTTGATGCCGGTGTATGAGGTAAGCATTCAGTTGTTACTACCAGGAAGCTTTTGACGTACATATACTGCACAGGCCCAATATCCGTATGGTGAACAAGTTCAGTGAAGGCCGCGTTGTTGTTGTTGGAGGTTGATTTGAGCGTCGCTTCAAATTAAATTCGTGTCTCGCTGACAGAATGGCCATTTAGATGCTGCGCACGTTCACCCGCCTACTGGTGGTCAGGTGAGGGATGTCTTGTGTTGCATATTGTTGACTACTCATGAAGACCTATCAAGGGAATGAATTCGGGCGTTCAAGATGCGGTCAGTACAGTCATCGACACACAACGAAAACATTACCCACTGTGTTCTTTCAGGTCAATCTTGGTTGGAAGCTTGCACTCATCCAGAAAGGCCTGGCTTCAGCGAACATGCTAAACACATACACTGCAGAACGCCTCCCGGTTATTGCTACCATGCTCAACATATCAACTGAACTATTCAAAACGATGGTTGCGCCCAAAACCGATGACTCTGTGCGTTGGGCACGCGGGTACGAGCTTCGACAGCTGGGAGTCAATTATCGCGGGAGTCCACTCGTCATCGATGAGGAGCATATTGCGAAGGACGAGGTCATTGACTCGTATTGTTCTGGAGAGGACGGGACTGTCAGGGCAGGAGATAGGGCGCCCGACGCTCCTGACCTAGTCCAATTAATATCAGGTTCCAAAATGGACAAGATCACTTTGTTCGACATCTTCAAAGTGAACTATCACACAGCGCTTGTCTTCAGCCACCCAAACCAGGTGGACCTGAACACTACGATGACGAAGGCTCTTTCGTCTTTCCCTGAAGGGACGGTCAAAATTGTCTTCATTTTTCCTCAATCTTCGACAGTGACATCGGTAGCTGATGGGCTGGATGGCATGCTGCTCCTGGACCAAGGAGGCTTTGCATATAAGCATTACGCCATTGATGAGGCTGGCCTCACGGTTGTGATAGTGAGGCCTGATGGATATATTGGAGCGCCGGTCGGTGGTGCGGAAGGTGTAAAGACCTATTTCAAGGGAATCTTTGTCTAGTTTTTCGTGTCTCTGTGACTTCTAAGAATTTATAGCTTCTTGAGAGAATTGGATCAACGTCAATGTACTTTCATGTTATGTAGTGCACCACTTAATTCCATGGTTTCATGTCCCATATATTGGCTGTGATTTGTTCACTCAAAAGAGATTGACACTCTTGAAGTTGTCGATTGTCACAAACGCTACCGAAGCTGTTCACTTGAACACAGTTCGGAGCGCAGAGTGCGGCGCGGTACATGAATCCAAGTTTCCAAAACATCTGTAACTAGAGTGGAGGTGAACGAGGTGAAATTGCGTGTCGACCAAAAACATCAAAAAATACTTGTGCATAATGTTGTACTAAAACTTTCTCCCACTCTTTCAGGATATCTTCACTGACAGACATCTGTCCTTGTAGCATTTCGGGTAGAGGTACTGACAAGCCAATATCACTAAGCGGAGAACCTCCAGCCCACTCTATGTCTTGATCTAGACCCTATGGCTTGAATTTAAGTATTAAATTAAATTACCGCCTATATTCTTGTTTCCGATGCAACAGACAGCCTCAAATATCGGATAGCGTAGTCGGTCCAAAGGATGGGCAATGTGGACCGCTTGAGGTACTAAACAAAACATTGCTTGGAAATCATTCATGCTCACCTCCTTTTATATTCACTAGTGCCGTCGTGCGTCGCAACTCTATATTCCAGTTTCATTTTTGAATACGGCGAGCCGCTTTCTGTGCAAGTGGCGGACCGCGTATGTCCCTTGCAGTAATGAGCTGAGATGTGGGATAGAGGCGCTACGATGAGGGAGGGCCGAAGCCCTCTGCCAGAGACATCGATACAACTAGCAAAAATTCCTTTCATGTGTGTATATATGAACTGTTTTACAGGACATTCATCAAATCATTCCTCTGCGTCTTTGAAGCTGCCCGAGCCTAATAAAACCTCCTTCACATACGCCGGACCATCTACCCCATCCAAATTCGTCGAATGAGAAACCCAGCCCCACTTTTCTGCATCCCTCAAAGTATTCTTCGCCTGCTGCTGAACCAAGAACTGCGATTCCGAACCGAACTGCACCCTTAAAGGCAGCTCGACTGGTTGTTCACCTAATTCTTTACTTTCTTTCTCGTAGCCGGTCCAGATGCTCTCCGACCGTACGCCGACCGACAAGTCGGCTAGACGCACAATGGCTCTGGCCATCTTTTTGGCGTCTCCAATGACTGGCAGTTTGCTGTGCATGGAGCGGAAGATTTGGCAGGGGTTAGAAGGGTCGGTGTACGCTGGGTGCTGGGATCGTACTTGGGCATTACCGGTGCTCCACTCAGAGGCGAAACCACCTGGTTCAATGATGCACCCTTTGATGTTCCACGAGGGTGTCATCTCCTGAAGGAAAGATTGTGTGAACGCTTCAAGGGCTAACCGAAAGGACTTCAGGGCACTGGGCAGATCAAGACGGCAAAGGGCTTACCAAATTTGCTTGCGGAGTAGTACGATAGTGTCGGATTGGCTCTGTAACCGCCGACTGTACTGACGCTGAACAAACGCCCGCCTGCGCCAGCCGGATTCACCTCGCGGAAGATGCGTGCAGCCTGAACACTCTTGTCAACTCGAGGTGAGACCAAGCCTATCCTCCTGTTCTTACCTCCTTCAGAACGTGTACGGCGCCCCAAAACTGCACCTCAAATTGATATCTTGCGTCCTCTTCCGGAACTGATTCGATCTCACCAAATAGTCCAAAACCTGCATTATTCACGACCACATCGATACGACCAAACTGGCGTATACCACCAGCTAGAGCCTCCTTGACCTCGTCTTGTTTGGTAACGTCGAGCTTCTGTACAAAAAGCTTGTCTGAGGAATATTTCTCCGTCAAGGAAGAAAGGACTGATGGTTTCCGGCAAGTAGCGATGACTTGCTCGCCATTGGCAAGTAGAAGTTCAACGAGAGCCCGTCCAAGACCTGAAGAAGTGCCAGTGATGAACCAGACACGGTTGGGTGTGGAGGCAGTCATGTTCGATATGCAAAAAGTTGGAAAGATACACTGTTCAGGTCGGAGTGTCAGTCTCCTCGTTCCTTATCGATATTTATACACCTGCACGGATTCTGCGCTGACAAATGACTGCCGGTAGTGCGACACCTGAAAGGCTTATGTTGCCCCAGAATCAGTATCTTCTTGCTTCTTCACAAAATTGCCGCGATGACGAACGAATGCGGCATAAAAACATTTGGGTAACGATTTGGCATCGGTCAATGGCATGACATACTAGTAGCCAGCGGCACTTCCGAGTGACCGACTCGGACTGTATCAAAACTCAATGTCTTTGGGTTGCTTGTGGTTCATGGATGACCTATGTATTGTTAGCAAACAAGGGAGGGATTGGATAAAGAGAAAATTGACGTAGTTTTCCCGGTCGGTCTTGTATCTCACTATTTGACAGCGACCGGAAACCCGGAAACAGCACTGAATCAAAAGAAGTACGCTTTAGATATGATATCGCCTCAAGAATTGACCAGGACAGCTGGCAATTAAGTAGATCGTACCAGGGTTCATCATGTAGAACCAATCCTTCCGGAGTCCTAGATAGCCACTCAAACCACGCACGACATATACGCCCGGTATGTATACGCCATGAAAAACAACTGTTCTATACGGAATCAATGCCAACCTCGGACCGCCTAAGTAGGCTATGCTGCCTGCACTTTCCACCTCACTCAGGGGTTGACCCTTCTTACCCTTCTTCTTCTCCACTTCCGTACCCCTCGACCTTAATATCATTCAGCCAGAGCTCCTCGTCTGCGAAACGCCTGGATTTTAGGGTACGCATTTTCGTCTAAGGCTGATGGAGACTGAGATCGGCGACGATATCCCGAATGAGGCCCTCTACAGTAGCAAGCTGTCCTCGAGAGGAGGGGTGGGTGACCTCTACTTCTGGTATGAGGATCATGCGGAAGGCGGAGCGGGACAATTTGACGATCTAGATTGGGGCGCGTTAAGATACGAGCAGTGTAGAGTGTTCCCTCCACTAAGGCAGCTCCGTAATCAGCAATTGTCAAAGAAATCCAATTGTATAGACACACGTCTAATGGATCCAGCAGATTGAATTTCGTTGTTTGTCGTTCCACAATGATCGCATCTGAACGACATCACGATTACTTCACGAAAGTACGGAATCGACGTGAGTAGCATTCGGATTATACCCTACTAATGACTATGAATCTAGGTGACACAAAAATAATAGGCAGAGAGATAAAAACGCACCTGCTCGCCACATACATACATAACGATTCAACTTGCCTCTTCGAGAGATCGTTCTTTTGCAGACTCATCAATTTTTGAGCCTCACCGTCGGCCCCAATCTTTAGATATAGTGCTTCTGCTTTTCTTGAGACATCAACGATTCTGAGTGAAATCTAGAGAGAAGAACGGAGGGAGACTTTCGTGTTTCCAATTGAAATCGTCGATATTCAAATGCTGTCTTCGAGATCATGTGACCGCTTCTCCCTTCCACCACTGGTACTTCGTATTCACGTATTCACAAAAATTCAGAAGCTGACTGAACTACGGAAAAACATCATATAATTGGACGAGCCATATTCTCGATACCAGGCGGAATTTCGACCGATTCTCAAAAAAGCAAGATGGCCAGCCTCTCGGAACGTGCAGAAGTGAACATTTATCGACGTTGAACTTCATCCTGAGGTCCTACAATTCGAGTTCTATCGACCCTGAGTCCACATCCAGGAAGCGTCGCAATTGCTGGTGCAGGATCCTTCATCTTTGAATGTCAGCATCATCCTTGTATTCTCCTAGTTTCGCAGTCTAGACTAGCCGGTCGACGTGCTGATTTGATGGTATTCACTAACTTTTGCATTTATTTCGATCTTCTGATCCTTATGTTTACTGGTGAACAGATATGTCCAGAACACTCCACTGGTGAATACAAAGCTACATCATGTATAGGAAATACCTCAGGCGAAGATCTATGGCACACTGTCGTCAGAATTCGCTGATTCTTGTGAGACGATATCCGAACGTTCGAGGTCGGCCGGAGGATGCATGGGAAGGGGGGAATCCATTTCGCTCCCCGTGCCTGCAGAGGAATCTTCGGGTCTGACATCACAACGGACTCAGTCGCAGGCTTCGAATCGGAAGATTTTTCTTTGGATTTTTTCCTCTTCAGCAGGAGCGGCAGGAGGCGTCGTATTCTCGAACTCTCCGGAATCGTCTTGAACGGATTCCAGTGCGAATGCAGCCTCTTCTGTCTCCGTCTCGACTCTTTTCGACCACTAATCTATCAATTCGACCCCCTTGACTCTCTTGGTCACTTCTTTCACACCCTCTGTCTCAACCCGGGACGAAACAGTCGGCTCCTCAGCCGCCTCAGCTTCTTCTGAGCTCGACTCTACCGTGGTCGAAGTCTGTGGTCTCGACCTCTTGCTGCTTGACTGTCCCCCCAACGTGTCATCCTTATCCCCTTCAGCTGAGCGTCCCTTTCGTCCGACTTTGGGAGCATTTGACGCTGCTACAGTGTCGAGCAATACAAAGTCAGATCCTACTTGGGGCTACAGCTCTTACACGCTTGTTCTTATTGCATAGGTACCATTCACAGTTAGTCTTCTGCCCCTTAATACACACCTTGGCACGTTCGCGTGCTGTATTCAAGTTAAAGAAATTAATATGCCTGTTTCCCCGTACTCGCCGGTATTGTTTTCCAGGTACATCGCACGTCTCAATGTCAGGAATCGTCCAAAACGCTCGATCCTGATCAACCATTTATTCGCGAAGGTCTTTTACCTGATGAACAATGTCGATTGCCCTGAGTTGAGGGGATATCCGAGTCTAGAAGTGGATGCCCCGAAAAACAACACGGGAGGTGCCTCAACTACTTCAAGTTGGGTAAGTCAAGGAAGTCGGACTTTGGCTGACAGTTCAACGTTTCAACGGTCAACTACCATCCGCTGTATAAAGGACTGGCGCTGACAGTGGTGTCTACTCAGACAGCTGCTCAATATGCGTTTCGCTACTTCAATTGTGTTCACTGTTTTCACGAGTCTCGTTGCCTCAGCCTTCGTGGTAAGCTAGCGCCTTCTCTTCACCACCGAAGATAACAATGACTAAATCGGCGCTCTTGCTGGACTCAAAGCGCGGCATTCCAGCTCCTGTACCTGATGTGGTGAGTTCTGAATCTGAACCACCTTTCAAAGCAGCAGTGTTCATGTCGTTTGTGAATATCAGGCTGGTCTAGGGTTCAGTCGATCTACAAGCTCTCTCACTCGACGACAGTTCTGCGATGGGTACTGCAACACCGCTGCAGACTGCTTAGAGGGCGATGCTTGTGTTTGTGTATTCCATCAAGCTCTCAATATCAGCGTGAGTACCTGCAATGATATTCTGGGCAAGATCCTCACTGAGATATGTTTTCTTCAGAGGTGCAATGTTGCTTGACTCGTAGATTGGATGCTTTGTAAATAGGCCGTGTTCTGAGAATTTGAACGTTTGTGGAGTGGTAAATACTTCGTTACTTTACACAAGCTCGATTCAAGCGCGCACCCATACTTGTGTCTCGCAAATCCATGCTTTTGGGAAATACATGCATGGCTGTCCGGACGACAGACTTTCAAATCATATGAGAACTAATAGATCGTGTATAGGGAACGAAGATAGAGAGCGCAAATAATACAACACGCACATGCTTGGATAGTAGTATAGTCTATACATACGATGAGACAATATGATACGAACAACGAGAACGAAAACATAAAATACACGCAAAAGTCCTTTCATCCCGCTCAGGTTCTACTCTCCACCTCCGACTGTTCCCGCTCTCGCCGTCCTTTCCTTCTCTTACGCAGGTTCATCAATTCCCTCATCAACTCTTCCTCCCTCTGCAATTCCTCTTTTTCATAGTCATGATCCGTTTCGCTGTCTTCCGCCCGCCACATTTTTTCCTCGTTGTTCTTCCCTTCCTCCTGCGACTTTGACTTCAAACCACGTATCCAAGCATCCTCATTTCTATGCAGTTCATCACAAGACGATCTCGAGCCCAAATTCAGCGCGTGGTCGCGCTCACTTGTGTGTTCGTGCTGATCCTCTCCCTTCCCGTCTCTATCCCCACACCATGAGGTACCCCTCGAATCAACTTCATCAACGGCCTCGAGTCCAAGTCCAAGATCAAGCTTCCCTCCTCGCCGAAACGCTTCATATCCACATCCATGTCCATACCCATGATCATATCCATATCCATATCCATACCCAGTCCCAGATGCATACCCATCCCCATATTCACACCCACTTCCATGATCCTTCTTCTCCTGCACAGATCCGTACCCGTGTCCAACAGCATCACATTCCCGATCCTGACTCTCCACAGATACAGACGCACGCGCCATCTCACCATCGCATAGAGGACCCCACTCGATTTCCGCCTCAATCTCTACGCTCAAGTACGATTTATGATCCGAGGTGGAAGTGACGTTTGAGAGACACGTTAAAACCGAGGAAGCTGGCTCTGGCTCAGGCTTCGCGTCGTCCTCTTGTCGCATCTCCGTCTGCGCCTGTGCCGGTAGGTCCGAATGGGGTGTCCTAGTATTAGACATGCTCTCAAAGTCAACCTGGTGTCCGCCTTCCGCGCCGTCCTCCTTGTCTATTCCTGCGGATGGCTTCACGTCTACCTTTGTCGTTACATCCGCGTCTGTATTTCTCCTTCGCCTTCGAAAAATAGGAACGAAAAACCTTCTCCGAGCGGGAGTGTTCGTGTTCGTGCTCACACTAGCACCGGCACCACCGCTCGTATGCGTACTGCTCGTTTTTTCACTGCCCGAGCTGATATTACCGCTCCGAACGAGAGCTATGAGAGACGATTCATGTGCTGGGATGAATGTGGGTTTGGGTAGTTTATGCGCGAAGAAATGGTGGGAGGTGGAAGATGTAGAATGAGAGGTGGAGATCGGAGGGGAAATGGAGAAGGGAATGGTGGAAGTGGCAGAATTGACGCTAGATGGTACAGGCGCCGGACGAGGAGATACGTATAGCCCTCCTTCGATGTCATCGGTTTTTTTGGCGTTGGCAGCGCGCGGTGATACCGGTTTCGTCTGGTTCATTAGGGAGGATGTCTGTGGAACAGAGGTTATCGGATTGGGATTTGACCCGGGAGTGATCTTTGATTTGGTGTTTGGGCCCGTCGTCGCGGTCGTTGTGACGGTAGCATTTGATGCATCAAGAGTTCCGTTCGTAACCAAATTCAAAGAGCTCCGTTTCCTAGGAATAGAGGATACCCACGGTTTCGGAATCGGGTGGACATTAGACTCGTGCTCGGGCTCGGAGGTGTAGCCAGAAGGTATTGTCTGAATTTGACGGCGAAATGATTTGGGTTTAGTATCTGGGCTCAGTGAAGGCGAAGAGATGCTGGATAATGGTACAGATACTCTCCTTTCTTTCTTCGAAACCTCGGTGTCCATACTGTTCTTCCTAGCACCGATCGCGATCCCGAGAAAGCGATGCCTTTGTTTCGACGACGCAAAAGTATGATCTTCCGGAGATGGTGGGGGCTCCATGGTCGCACGTCTGGGCGACGGTGTCGGTACCAAAACACCTATAGAGCCTAAGCTGGCAACAGACGATGAGCCACTCGATCTAGTCACAGACGTACTCGAACTCGAGTCGCTAAGATCGCGTATGAGGCTTGGGGTGGACAACGTCGACAAGGTACGTCGACGGACGGTATAATGACCCTGTCCTTGTCCACATTGTTTGAACTTCCTAGCCGAGTCCGTAGAAGAGTCTTGCAAAGACAGCAAGTCCGGGTAGAGCTCGAACGCTATCGGGCACGTCGAATTGGCCCTTTTGACATGCTCAGGATACTGCTCGAGACTCGGGGGCGGTTTTCGTTTTACTCTGTGAGTATGAGTGGCACTGGTGGACATGAGGAAAGGGCGATATGGCAGTCCATCCTCGCAGCTTTTTAATTTATCGCATGCTCCCCGCGAGGTTGCAGCTGGAAAAACACATGCTCACGTGACCACATGCTGTATCCTTAATTCGTTTCGATCCGTCTCTTTCACTGCAACCACCATTGACATCGGCACGCCTGCAGAGTGGACAGCGCCTAGAATGGCTATCTGGCTGCGTCTCTAACTTGATATATTGCAAGGCAACACTATTCATATTCACTTACTTGCTTGGAGGTCTCAATACCTGCATACATTCCCTTCAGAGGCTCACTTTCTCCGCATCGAGTTTCAACTGTTACTCTGCGCGCTTCTAGCTTCCGTGGCTTCTGAACAATTACACAATGTCTTTATACCCTTGTCTTTCGAGGTCCACCTCAACTGCGACTCCTTTTCGCGAAGGCTTCTAGTATCTGGTGCTCGTACTTGGTGTGAATACTTCTCACAGGAGTGGAATCTCCACTCACAAGAGAAGAAACACGTCAAATTCCAATATCCTACTCTCATCAATCATATCTCGGAGCTCAGATACACAGGTCTCCTGACATGTACATTGGACGCCACTCAAACATACTCAAACTATCTCGCCCTGACAACGCTTACATTTATCCTCTAGAACTCCAGAAGTCAAGATATCGACGCTTTCTTGCCACGTATTAGAGTCGTTCATCCTCCGGTCCTTCTTTCGAAGTAAGCCCCCACTTGGGGTCGTCTTGTGCCTGTAAGTAGTCTTCATCGAAGGTTGACGTTCGGGGACGATGAAACTGCTCCGTTAGCTGCGGATCCCAGGCTGTGCGAGTGCTACGACCAGCAATTCCTCTCATTTTTAGGTACATTTCTTCCCTCTCATAACTGGTTGTAATGCGCTAAATCCGGATTCTGCCTCTTATCAGCTAGTATCAGTCTGATAATTGATATGAGCCTTCGTACTTTATCATTATCACCGCCCAGCAATGTCAATTCAGAGTAGGACTGCCTGACAGGAAGACGATCGAATGAAGGTTTGTTCGATCTTCAAACAGTACGTTGAGCGTATGTTACGCAAGCAAGTATCGCAACATAATTCCAACCGCGCGCCAAAAGCTATAGTTACCTCGACGACCCTCTGTGCGGGTGTTATACGATACTACGCCAGGCTCAGTAGAAGACTAGAAGTCGGTGGCCGAGAGGTTCGGGACTGCCTCACGCTGATCATCGGGGATAAGACAACATTCAGATGAAATTGGCACACTCGTGTTCGTGAATGCTCCAACATTCTTTCTATGTTCACTTGCCTTCACACATATCTCTCATGCTTCATTCTTCTCCCGAGGTCTTGGCAATGCAGGAATAGAGGTCGTCAAAGATGGTGGGTGCGGATCCGTGTATTTGTATGATCGTATTCAAGTCTCCCTTTGCAGGACTTCAGGCAAGAATTGGGCTGTGTGTATATATTATCAATTGCTTAGTGGACTCGCGAAAATAGAATTTGAATTTGACACGCGAAATGGGTGAGGTGAGTATGTTCTATTCTTGACTTGAAAAGTGGTAAGTAAGGGTGCAAGCTTCTGTAGGAATGACAATAGGGATGTACTTGCGCCTAAGGCCTAAACATCAGCCTAACAATCAATACATATGCGACATGCACATCTAGCCTCCCGGAAGCTTGGCTTATTCCTATCAGGACTTCAACTATAGCGTAACACTTTCCTTGCGCGAGACACTCTCGAGTCTCTGGTTCGCCGCTGTTTTCTTTCTCCGGAGCCCATACTCAGTCGAAGTCTGGTCCACGCTGTGCGTCTTGGGAATGTGTCGGGATACGTACGCCGCACGTTTGCAGGTATCCTTCAAGCGATTCACTTGGTCTTCTCGACTTGATTGACGCCCATTCTTTGAGATTCTTTGTCGGTGAAGTGAATATAATACATAATTATCATGAATTCCGTTCTGACGTTGAGGGGCCGATGACCTTCCCTGAAAGACATACATGCACGCTTGCTGCCTGAGCTCCAAAAACGTAAGATGGCACGTCCGTTCTTCTTTTTTTAATTAGGACTGGGATAAAGAGACCACGAGTTCGAAGAAGTTATGAACCATACCTACTTATTAGATTACGCATTTGCTCTCTAAAAAGCGTTTGCAGTCTATGGTTTACCTTTTGCCATTCGCGCTTCTTGCTCTACCAGCGCTGTCTGGCGTGAACGGCACGCCCTCACGTCGCGCGCTGACCGTACACGAGTCACGCGACCTGCCCAGCGCGTTCGTGAGCAAAGGCAAGCCCAGCGCCGACACGACTCTTCAGCTCAGAGTTGGACTCAAGGCAAAGGACAATGCGGGTCTTGAGAAGGCTTTGTATGATGTTAGTACACCTGGAAGTGCCTCGTATGGGAAACATTTAAGTCGGGATGAGGTGAGCATTGGAAATTCGTGTGTATTCGTTCTAACTAGCGCTCGTTCTGTAGGTGAAAGCTTATGTAGCGCCTACATCGGACACTGTGTCCCTCGTATCTTCATGGTTGAACAGCAGTGGTATCTCAAATGTTCAAACAAGCGGTCCCTACGATGACTGGCTAGTCTTTTCCACAACTGTCT
>JH814813.1:432507-474482 GCA_000296255.1 Omphalotus olearius VT 653.13 | reverse complement strand
ACGCTCTTCCGCCGGGTTTCGTGCTCAAATCCCAAAAGAAGGCTGCTGAAGAGGCTGCTAAAGCCAACGTTATCAGTCTAGAAGACTTCTTAGAGGTCGAGGTCAGCTAATCGTTTCGTTTTTTTCGCTTCTGCAATGACCAAACTGAGTGGATGCGACAGCGACACAAACTCGGAACGAATCTTACACCTGTTACGCCAGAGACGTTTGCGAAATGGAAGAAAACTCGTTTGGATAAGAAAGACGCGGAGGAAGAGGCTGTACGCAAGGCAAAAGAGACGCAACATGCAGCAGGGAAGAATACCGGTATGAGTGGACGAGATCTGGTTCGTATCTGTTACTCTCATCTCCAATCATTTCTCTCAACACTCACTGTGTTCCTTACTTAGTTCCAATACAACCCCGAATGGTTCGAGGACGAAGACGACGATGCCGACTCAGAGGATTGGGATCTAGAAAAGTACAGGCGACAAAAGGAAGAGGAGGATCTGGCTGCTGAAGAGCAGCGCATCGCCCACCTTGCACTTCAGGATGGCTACGATGCTGAAGGAAGCGGAGGGGGTCGGTCTTGAATACGCTCGTCTTTCCGGCTCGCATCACTACACACCACATCGTACAATCTATGTATGTCAAAAGGACAAGTTTTGAGGCCGTTCAGCCAATGTATTTTACACATAAATTGCATCCAAAAATACAAACGGTATACCAGAGAAGGACGTGTAACTATTCGTCTTCATCGCTGCCATAGTCACCTAGACCAAGACCAGCTTGAGAGGTTTTTGGGGCAGCCCTGGCTTGAGCAACGGGAGTGCCACCATTCCTTCTTCTTATTTCCGCAAAATACTTCAGACTGTCAATCGTGTCTGAGCTAAGCAAACCCATAGGTTTTGAAGGCTCCTCCTGTCGTGATGGCGGTGAGGGTGGCTCGGGCATATCATCCTCATCCAACCGTCGCCGTTTAGCGCCACGCTCTTCTGCTACCTCCTCGTCGTGTTCTTCATCAGCCTGAATCAAGTTTCCTTCTTCGTCTAACACATCACCGTCCTCCAAAGCCCTGATACTCCGCATAGCATCCACCACACGGGGATCTATCTTGTCCCGGATAGCAGCCTGACCCATCTCTTCCAGACGTCTCTTTTCGTTTACTTTGGACACTGGGTTAGGATCCTCGGTGGCCCATCGCACGTTGAGAATTTCATCGTTGTCTAGAGACTGACATGCCATGGCCTCCTTTGCGAACTGAGCGTGTAGCTCGGATTTGTACGTCACGAAGGCAACACTGCGATATTGGAGCACTTTTACTGCCCAGCCTGTCTCTGAGTCATCTGGAGGAAAATTGTATTAGCCTTTATGCATGCAGCAGTGTAGTCACTTGAACCAAACAACATACCTCGCTCAATCTCACCCCATTCCTTAAAATGCCTCCTCACAACTTCCTCCGTCTCCAAACCAGTCCCTGTCTCTTTGATTCTGCCAACGTACAAGGTTCTGTTCTGTCTGTTGAAGCTACCAACACCACCCATGTCATCACGATAGTCGGCAAACTTGTCCCGTGCAAAGCAATCTTTGGAGCTATCTGGGAGAGCAGTCGACGGGTCCGGCAGGGTATGTAGATATTCGCATTCCCACCCATACGGACAGCATCCTCGAGCGAAGAACAAACAACAGTATTTCATCCCAGTAGTATTAGCGCGTGTCAATCCCGCATCGCTCTTGATGTTGCAACGCGTTTGGGATTTCACTTTGCTGAGTAGACAATCATTCAACATATATCGCACGAATTGTCCTGCAAGACACTTACTTTGAATAGCTGTCTTCTCTGTCACCACCAGCCCATTTATTATACCAGATGTCTGAACAAATTGGGTCAGTATTCCGCTTTGAGGAAATGGAAACAAACTCAACGAACTGTATTCTTTTCCTGTCTGAGGAGCTTCCTTCCTCTCAACGTCACCAGGGTTGACCTGTTTTCTTGCCGGCTTTAATTTTTTGGCTTTCTTGACTGGAGGAGCCACAACAGTCTCTGTTCCGTTCGAGGACATCGTTGAGCTGATGAAAACTACGAGCAATTACGTAAGCTCGTCATAGGAGGTTTGAGGCGGAGTTTGCAGTCAACCAACTTGCCACCAACTATGCTGATCTCTCTATTATTCGGTCATTGCTGAAGGTTTTATTGTCGCTAAGCATCTCATTCTGGTGTCAAATCCTATAGAATTGTTGTTTTACGAATCTATGCCATTCGTGAAGCAGGTGAGAGGAGTTTTGCTCATAAGTTCTACTATGAAATGTCTTCCAGTTTCAGGATCATACGTGTCTATTCAGTTGAGATCCGAGGGATTGCTCTGCAGAACGAAGCGACTAGATTTTTCAGAGAATCGTCTGTGATATCAGACGCTACGTTGCGTTTTCATTACATGGAGAAGATACAGGAATGACAGCAGAGGACACAACGCTTGAAGGCATTCTCAGCTTGAGAATGCCTTCGATTTTCGAGCCATTGTGTCTAGCGTCATGGGCACTAAAGTCGATGTAGTACCTCAACGGCTCGTCATGGTCGTAACGGATGACCTTGTTCCCGTCCCAAGGATCTGTGAAACGAGGTGGACACCGATATTTGGGATGGGATAGGTTCGGTCGACGTCGCTTTAAATGATTCATGATGCCCCTCTTCATTGGTGACTGCATACTGTTACTGTTCGTATCGCGTGGCGGAAACACCATCCTCGATTCGCTAAACCCTCCACTCTTGTCGATGAGAGTTTTAGGGGAGATGTGTACAATGCGGTCGTCTTGGGTTGACTCTGCACGTTCCCTGCTGCTTTTTGGATCGATAGGCAAAGGTGGCGGGTTTGAACCGGTGAAGAGCCTAACCAAGCGATTTTGAAGTTTTTTCAGGAACTTGGGGAAAGTCGTACCTCTGGTAACTAGAGGTTGGGGACCCCCCAAAGACCGAAACGCATAGTTGGTTGTCTGAGCAACAAAATAAGGCTCGTCGCTATCATGATTCGATTGGAGAGTAGGAAGCGCGGGGTGGCGTCGGGTGTTCGCCAATGGGGTGAACATATCACAATTTATTCGCCGTTTGACTTTGTTGAACGGCCTTTAAATGTTTTTCTGCATGTTGTGGACAATGACCCTCTTAGGCAGTGGCCACTGTGGTCTTGTTCTCGTTGGGACATAATAAATACAACAATAAATAGGGGGTGGGTCGCTTTGACCATGTAACGTATTTCATCAACTCATCAATTTTGCAGAGCGCCGGAAGGAAGGAAGCGCACTACGGTGCGGTCCCTAGACAGAACCGTTTCTGGGCCCGGTCGACGCGAGTGTGTCAGCAGAATAACGCGGTGTTCAAAGAATTATATGGGTTCATTGGCTTCCATGGCTCCCAGACTGCATTTTGTGTTGTTCATGATCACGGCCCATTTCAAATAATTCATCTTGGATCGTGTCGGAAGGGCTTCAATCGTTGTCCGCCATCTTGCCGCTCAAGCTTCAAGGCTTGCAGTGGAAGATGTGAAGATGAAAGCGATTAGGTAGTTCTTGCGGGAGGATATAGTGCGTGCTCTATCACCCGTTTAGGTGGTTGAGGTTGAGGTTATCCCTTCTCCAGTGCTACAGTAGACAGCGTCTAGGATATCGATCGATATGAAAGTGCGTCCCTCGCAATATTTTAAGAGTAGTATCTGGAGAATTCAGCATGATTTCTCCACAGCAAACTGATAACGTGAAAAGGGAAATATGAATCTCCTTCCTTCGACACGACCTAGCGACGACAATCTTTCGACGCAGATTCATATTACTGATCACAGTGTGGCCATCAATGGGTTGGCAAAGTTACAGTAAGTTGAGTCGGGACGAGAAAAGACTGAATGGATTCATGATTCTTGATACAGGTGCGTGAAACTGGTACCAATTGGAAAGCGCTCGATAATACACTGGTACGGCAACCACTGATGTAGATGTCTAGTGACAGTATTGAGCGGGATCAACTTGCATGTCCATAGTGCACTTGTGCTCCCAGGCCGTCGTCAAAGACTTCATCATGATATCTCTTGATAGAGCCGGAACCCTCTTCTTGACCTCTTGACCACATCTGATCGTGAACCTCTTTGGTGGTGATAGGATATCGTTGGTGACAGGCTTGATCCCCCGGATCCGTTCAAGATGAAATTAACTTGATACAGTATGTTGCTATCAAAGTCAAGCCGAAAATTTTGGATGCGAAACCAGTATTTCATGGTCTTGTTATGACTATTAATATTGGCGAGTAGCGTAACACTGGAATCTCGATATATGTACCGATACAACATGGATCCGAAGATTTAAGGACACGGACTGGACACCGTCACCGCAACTTTGACGTGTCCGAGTCGTTTGAAAGTTTTCGGAATTTGGACGAACGCAGATGTTCCGGGTCGAACCTCCATACATACATAGTACTTACTGTTATGCAAGCCCTGAATCTGGCTTTGCTTACAATTACAAAAACATCGAGGCCCGCCCCCGCCGTACCCGCCGCCCGAGCTTCAGCGAGGCCAGGCGAGGGCTTGCCAATATGTATGTGAATTGCATGATCGGGTAAGGTTGTGTTAGTATTAGTAAGGATCTGTAAGGATTGGTAAAAATACTGTCTGCTAGTCTATCGATTGGTAATTGCTGACTCCGAGATATCTCACCCTTGGCCCTTGGAGCTTGGAGCTTGGAGTCTCGGAGTGACCAAGTTGAAATGGCTTTACTCCGAGTCAAGAATAGCAACATGCTATAATAAAATACTTCATGTCAGCGTTGATATGTTTACATAGATCTCCGAGTCTTTGAATATGTCTGACAAAGAATTTCAAGAAATCATCAGTAGCTGACATATTCAAGCTCAAGAAATCATTAGTAGCTGAAACATTCAAGCTCAAATATAGCATCAGTGCATTGGGATGTGTCCGTGCGGTAGTACCTACATACGGCGAACGGAGTGATAAGGGTGACAGACCACAGGGTGTAAAACATCGTCAGCAAAGTCTGTGGATTTCATGATACTTACATACATCTTCACATACGATGGACCGTATATGAGTAAGAAGACGGAAAGCTCTTCTGGACTAAGAATCATATGCTTTTGCCTAACAGCCTCGATGTTTGAGCCAAGATCCATTAAATCCGAGTAGGTTCAATTTCTCAGCAATTAGAAGCACGATGAACCTAATTAGTACAGTGCTTACAGCGTCGCAGAATTTAGACTAATACCAAATTATCTGTACGACGATCTTTCAAGGCAATGCTGCTGAGGATTTGAACACGTACTACAGTTCCCCGCTCGACGTCGATCCCAGTCAATCGGAGACAGGTATCTGGCGGTCCATGGACGTGGTGTAGAGGCTATGTATGATCCGTCGTTACTCGTTCACCGAGGTCACTGTTCGGACTACGGCTAGCCGCGGGTCAAAGCGTGTGATACGGCGGCGTAGTTAAATGCGATAGTTGTGAAAAGTCTCTATCCTAATGAAGTCGAATTATCACCGGGCCATGACGGTAGCTACCAATGTGTCTTTTTATATACTTACTTCAAGCTGGAGAACTCAATCTGGCATCTGGCCTAGTAGCACGAGATGAAATACGGCACTGCAGAGTCACGATGTCTTGAAAGCGTTCCGAGCATTGTGATACTTACACCACTGTATAATATTTGTATGTATCGGAATAAGTAGGAGACATTATCTTTTCCCGGTTAGTAAGTAAATTAGTATATATGCAGGATCTCACCTGACTGAAAACTCCGAGTTCGAGGCGAACTCTGTCACTGCCAGTTGTACGCTCCCCTTCCCGAGGAAATGATTGCTCGCCGCCTTCATCAGATGAATGTTGAACGTTCTGAACGTTAAATCGAACTTGTCCCACGAAAAAAGTCTGAATCTGGATTTCAAGGCAGTCCACCAACGCATGTATATATCGTTTATTATTTTTAATGCAGTGTCGCCGCGGCTAGGACAATCTGTTTGAGTGATCCACGGCTGATTGTAGGATGATCAGGTTGTTTATGTCTCCGCACGCACGAGCAGCGGGTAGAGATCTCGAGACACAGCGTGAACCTGAGTTGGCTCCAATCTAGATATCCCTCATTCCGTTCCGTCATTCGTTGAGTCTTGATCCACGAGCGCCTAGTTGAGCGTCTAAGTATAGAGGCCGTACTACTGGATCTCCTGCGTCACACTGTGGGTTTATTATAGCCTGTTGTGAACTGAGGGTAACTCGTCTGAGTTCCGGCGTCATTGTGAGGGTTCCGCAGCCTAAATCTACGTGCCCTTCCCAGTGAGTATCTTGTAGATCGAACTGCGGAACACGAAGGCTGTTCTATCAAATTGAATGTGTACATCGACATAGACATAGTACATACATTCATAGGTTGAAGTATGATCGCTAGTGAAGTGATCGGATCGAGATGAAGCCACTGCCCTGTATCCTCCTGTATCTCTCCGAAGTTGAGTTGAGCTTGTCGAGGAATCCAAAGCATCATGATGTTTTGTTCTTCAACAGATTGCAGAAATGTGATTTTTGATTACCGCCGGGACGAATTTGAGTGAGAGCTTGAAGTGAGAGATCTGAAAGAGTGTGTTCGGACAGGTATAAGTTAATTATTATTCGCCAGAATGTCTGTCTGCGTGGAGTCAATATGTCTGTCAGGCCCCCTCACTCACCAAGACCAGAGTGCATTCAATCTGCTCTATGTAGTATCGAATCATCCATTTCACCCTATCAGTCTTTCGTCCCACTGAATGGCGGTGACAGCTAGAACTCGTCTCGGACATCAACACGACGTCGATCGTCAATGCCAATGATGTACTTGCATCGATTTAAGTGACTCAGGGCTTCCTATTAGATCATCTCGTCAGCTCAGAAGTGGAATGATGAATGAAGGAGTGCTAGAAACAAACCCCACGGCGCAAGCTCATTTCGACTTTTAGGGTTACCAGGGATTTACGCATTCACGCCCTGCGAGAGGCCGGAGCTCGATGGTGCATCTTGACGTTACTTACATCAGATCCCTGCCGAAGCGGAGACTAACAGTAAGAATTATCAGCGTAGGAGATCCGGAGGTCCGAGGCCGGAAGGCCGGGTCCTTTCACTACTTACTTAGGTCTCCGTCGTTTGGTGAGGAATCCCTTATGAGACTGAACGTGGACAAAGTGAGTTTCAACAATGTTGCCTTGCACTCAATGGAGAAAGTATGAAAACGAACTTACGTGCGAGAGTGTTGCTAAGCAGGACCGAAACTGACCTCCGAGGAGGGAGGAATGCGCTCATTCACGGGGCCAAGTTGTTGTGTACTACTTAGATTTCTGGGAAGAACCATCAGTGGCAATCCGTGCTTTGGATCATTCAGCAGATGGGTATATTGTGCGATACCTGCATATAGTATTTATCACTGTAGAATGGCCATCCATGATAGGGTTGAAACTTGATTCGAGTGAGGGTAGGGTAACGACGAGTTGCAATTAGTACGATACATTTGTGGTTATAGTTACATAGGTCCTTACTTTTGAGTGAATGCTGTCGTCGTGGTGTTTCTGACCATAAGCAGGTTTACTATACGCATGGATCATTGGTAGCAGCTACACAGATCTCAATGTAGTGATGATTACTTTGATGAGTGGTTTTGATGTATGTGATGATGGAATTTGAACTGCATCTATAATGCTTGTCATTGAATTGATGAGTGAGTACTTAGCTAGCAGTTACTCACCGAAACATCGACTGAGGCCGAGACCGCACCCGATATACCACAGCCCGACAGTACGGTGTCCTCCGAGTGATTCTCAGACACGATAGATTCGAAACGAGCTTCAACAGCGTCCCTAGTCTGAATTGCAATTGAGTACTCGGATCCGTCGAAACGTTGCAAGAACAGTAGTACACCAAACAATATTGATGCACACCTTCGACATTCGATGCGGTGTAATACTGCGTCATAAATACTTGGCGCAGTACGGTGTGGGGAAGGGATATTGGGAATGAATTCAGTACGAGGTTCCAGTACGATAGAGACACAGCCTCTTCGTAGGTCGGGGCTGTGTTAGTATACCCCCGAGACCGCCGGGGAGATTGGAGGATTTGAGTTGACATTGTGGGTGAATCGGACAAGTAGTATGACAGAATGTGAGAGTGAATCGGAGTGAAGACCTTGTTCTATGTACTGTAAGTCTAAGACGCAGGACGACTCCTTGCGTGGATCCGGATTTACCAGATACTCCCGAAGTCTGAGTACCTGGGGGCCTGGGAGACAAGGGGAAACAGTTTAGGGGATGTTTTGAGTGATGAACATGATGGGTGCCTTGTACTTGAGTGAGATCGCGTGAAATCTCAATAGAGATAAGCGTACTACGAACAAACCCACAAAGTCGGGGTGAATTTCGAATGACAAAAGTTTGACCGATTCCGATGCCCCGAGTCCGATGAAGGTCACAGGTGCAAGTATATCTGAGGGCCTCTATAATTACACTAGATCGTATTTCTCTTGTTTCTTCTCTCATGTCAGATGAATATCGGTAGGAGGCAGGATCCGAAGGTTCCCTGCGTAGGAAGCGGAGGAAAAAAAAAACATGTTTTTCTTCTTTTTGACTAAACTATTTTGAGGAGAAAGTTGAAGCAACTTTTTCAGTCCAAAGTTCGCTGATGGGATGATCAGAATCCGTGTTTCAGAAGAGGTGGTAACGGCGATGGGTTGATGGGACGGGCGACGGGCCGGAAGTTGCCGAGATGGACGGGAGATATAAAACATCAACAAACAAGAACAGCCTTCCTGTACTGCCTCCCTCGTCGCCCCTCGCAAAGGAAGAAATGGAACATTCAGCATACTTAAATGAAGACAACTCAAATTCACCGCCTGTGACCTTTGCCATCGTCGCCGACGACAGCGACAGCATCCCTTTTCCCACCGACATCAGCGACGACAACACCTTCACCCCTGACATCGCCGCTTCCTACCACAACTCGCCTTTCAGCGCAAGCAGCGATCTTAGTTTCGAGGACGAGTTCGATTCCAATTCTCGTTTTTCTCTTTTACCAGGTTACGATCCATCCGAGTACGACAATCCTGCAGCAGGCTCTCTGCTCATGTTCAACGACAACGACTATCTCTCTTCTTACGACCCAAGCTCCCAGTCGATGCAGCAGCAGGCTTATGGAGACTATTCCTCCCCAGGTTCTTCAAACGGTGCCCCTGACAGCGCCAATGATGGCATGAGGTCTAGGGCATCTTCAGTTTCTTCAAGTCACCACCAGCAGTCTCACCTTTCTCCACACATGCAAGCTCAGCATCTTACTCCTTCTCCTCGTATGTCTGTTGCACAGTCTTTCGAGGGCATGTCTTTTCATTCACCGGCATGGTCTAATGAGCCTCTACCTGATCATCGCTCGACCGCCGGCCCTTCTAGGTCTCTTTCACCCCAGCGCTCGCAGCCTAAACCACAAAGCCCACCTAGGCTTCTCATGCCTGATGACGAGATCCCTACTATCAATGCGCCTGACGCAGAAGAAGGTGGTGCTGGGCCTGCTTTGCGCATCGTTCCCGCTACACCTATCAGTGGAGGTGGCGCAGTCACCAATGATGGCGCTGGCGGCGGGGAAGAACGGAATCTACCCTTCAAAAACGGTAGGCCCTATCTAATCCATCTTCATCATTTCGAATGACTCATGATCCCCTGTAGGTAATTCCTTAGCGCCGTTCAACTCTTGGTCCCCTCATCACTCCCCGTCCCCTCATCCCCCTGACTCTGATGCTTCCATGGACCAGCAGTCTACCTCGTTCCGAACGAATTTCGGCAACAATTCCAATCCCAACCTTTCTTCCCAACCTCAAGCAGGTCCTTCCCGCCTCAATGCCAACAATTCTTCTTTCCTCTTTCCCAGCTCTGGTATGGCTCCGCGTTCTCGCTCCAAATCGGATGGTTCACTTGAACACCCTGCCTGGGACACTACAGCTTTTGACGAACCTTCGAATTCTGCAATAATGGATGATTCGGCAATGAACGTGACCGACGTTTCTCCCTCTAATAACTCCAACTCCAACGCAGGCAGATTGAACACCCAGTTTTCGTTTGGCGGGTCCCCGACGTCTCCCTCCAATTCCGGTAATAACGGATTTCTGTCGGTAGAGGCAACTGGAGCGCTGCGGAGATCTAAATCTGACTCGTATAATCGCCATGTGAGAGGGTCGAGATCAGAGGACCTGAGATTTGGCATGCCTGGTATGAATGTGTCTGACCCCCACGCTCAGCAAGGACAATTGGGGGTAAATGGGTTATTATACCCGCCAAGCGCCCATGGAGATTTCATTCAGCAGCAGCAGCAGCAGCAACGTGCTCAGACGCCACAATTTCTCTCCCCACGTCCTCATGGGCACTCGTATTCCTACTCTGGCCCTGACCAAATGCTCGGCTCAGGTCTGCCGAACTTGGGCGCAGGGATGGGCTTGAGTTACAGTAGCTCTGCGCTAGGTTTAGACGCTGGCGTTGGGATGGATAGTGGCAGAAGGAGTGCATTCGGACATGGGCAAGGACAGGGACCAGGACATTTCAGAAGGGCCTCGTCTGGATCTAGGAGTGAGAGAGGGGTCAGTGTCGGGAGAGGTTGGATGGATGGTCCAGGCGACATGGGTGGCGAAGGTGGGAGTGCAACAGGTAGCATTGGGGGAAGTGTTAGGGCTTCGCCTTATCCCTCGCCGAATGTGTCACCGAGGGTGAGATATGATGAATTACCTCCTCCCGGGTCGAATGGTGAAGCAGGTTTGGACTTTGGACTGCTGAGCGGTTCCACGCCTGGGTCTGGATATTCAAGTCGGCACTCGAGGGCAGGATCGGGGAGTGGGACGCCTGGTATGGGGGTCCCTACGCTTCCGCCACATCTTGGACTCGGCGCTTTCGCACAGGGTGGTCATATAGGTATGGGACGAGGAATGATGCCTGCTGGTCCCAACAGCAAACCAGCACCATCCATCGTTACCGTCGGTGGTTCATCCGTCCCGCTTGTTGTCTCCAAACAGAATGTCACCACTGCGCGCACATCCAAAGCTTCACATAACAGGCGGAAACAAGAAGCAACTTTTGTTTGTCCTGTTCCGGGTTGTGGGAGTACCTTCACGAGGAGCTTCAATTTGAAGGGTCATATTCGGTCACATAATGAGGAAAAACCCTTCCTTTGTCATTGGCCTGGGTGTAATAAGGGCTTTGCGAGACAACATGATTGCAAGAGGCACGAACAACTGCATACGAATTACAGGCCGTTTACATGTGAGGGCTGTCAGAAACCATTTGCGAGGATGGATGCACTTAACAGACATTGTGAGTTTCGTTGTCTATTTAAAAACGTCGTGACTGATGGAATACTTTATTATTAGTACGCTCTGAGGGTGGCGCAGAATGTCAACGTACACTAGAGCAAAATGGGACGTTACCAACTGGATTGACTTCTCCGCCCTCTTCCAAATCGACGCCGAACACTAGTTCGTCAAAGGGTTCATCGGAAGGAAATGGGCGTGGAAGGGCGACCTCTGGATCGGGAACTGCGGGAGGGAGAAATGATCTGAGAGATAGTGAGCCTGCGAGGTCTTTGCCTATTCCGATTACGACTGGGGGCGGAGCACTGAAGATGGAGGAAGGAGTAAACGGGCCGATGGGGTGGTCAGGGAAGATGGAGGAAGCTTGGACCGTCGGGGTTACGCTTTGAGATCTGTGAGATAGGCTGTAAGCTGATGCGCTCTTTGCTTTTGCTGCTGTTACGTCCCCTCGTGAAGGCTCTGGCTCTGGATTTGGCTTGGGCGACTTGGACTGCGGATTGGATTTTTTCAATTTTTTTTTGTTTCGTCGACATTTTTTTTTTCTTTTCTCGATACTGTTCTCCCTTGGACTCTGGTTCAGAATGTTTGATATGTTTTTGTGTGCTGATTGTGTCACGCTCATCATGTCCCGTCGGATGTTATATATATTATATATGTATTACCCGTCTTCTTTCAATGTTTCTTCTCGCCCTCCACGCTCTGTCCCGTATAGAAGACTTTTCTTTCCCATCTTCTCCTTCCGTTTTCCCCTTGTCTTTCTATCTACGAAAGAACATTACATTTACACCCACCGCTCTCTTTCTCTTTGTTGTGTTTATTATTTAATTCAAACTGTGGATCTTTCTTTTCTTGATGTGCAGTTCTGGGGGCTGTTTGACTTGGATATTTTCTTTCCCATTCGATCCGTACCGTGCCACCGCAGTGCCAGTGTCAGTCGCACAATTCCTCCGACGTATCTACCTGGCTAGGAGACAGGGAAGAGATTGCAGATGCATATACGGCTGCACCTAACTCTTACCGATTCTTCCGACGGGGATTGGACCTCGAGCGCCAACGAGCCTCCCGAGTTCCGGTCGAATTCCGAGGTTGGAGTCGGAGCTTGCAGGTCAGGGTAGGTCGAGTCGAAGCATGGCGGGATGAAAAGAAGAAGAACTGAAACTTGAAGCTTGAAGCTTGAAGTACGAACGGCGAAGAAGAAGAAGACGAAGAAGAAGAAGGAATTAAGAACTTTTTTTTCCAAGAATGAATGAATGTATTCATTAGCCTGGGTTGTTTTATACGCTCTTACCTTCTTATTTACACATACAGATATGCGCTCATGCGTATACTGTACACATATACATAGCTATTGCACCTACCTCTCTCTCCTTTACCAGTATTTCTTTATTTCTTTATGTTTTTCCTCACAGCCCTCTACTCTCTTTTCTTATTTTTTTTTTGTTGAATTTGGTTCGGTAATCCTGTAGCGTATAGAATTTGCTATATATACATATACTAGGTACTATTAGTGCTACGTGCTCATATTTATTACATGCCTGATACATGGTATTTCATTGTCGAATTGTTTCGTGAATAAGTAGTAATTGAATACAGTCCCTGATGTGTTTTATGTCGTGGGTACTGGGGCGGCTCGAGATGCGGGGCAGGTTAAGCGCCCACGATGTATTGAAAGCAACTAGTCGAAACTTGGCAAGCTCTCAAGTTGCTTCGCGCCTCTAACGACGATACTGACGAAGGGGAAGAGCGAGGCCTTGAGGGTGTGTATGTAGAGTACAGCCTGTGTTTACAGTCACCGCAGTGTACTTCGCTACATGTTCTGCCGGCTCCGCTGAGCTCTTGATCAGAACAAGATGATATTGCGCTCATTCATAAGCAGTGGGAGTCCAGCTTTTATTGCAAAGCCTACTCGAGTCTCGACGGTCTCGTAATTCTTTGCCCTCTTTTTCGAGTAATGAGATGCACTGTACTGTAGCGCAACTGTGGGAACTTCGGTTTACAGTAAATTGGCATCGAGACTCTGTCACTCACATCTTGATTCAAAGTTACGCCTTTTCTGTCATTTGTTGGAGTTGGAAATAAATCTCCTTGTTGCCATGATGAAGGCGTCTACATGTGAGATATCAGCCACGATCCCTTATACTGATACACATCACCGCCTAGAAAAGATGAACTTTTCGTCTAACTAGCCCAACATGAATTTGAACACGACCGTCGCCTCAGAACACTTGGCACAGACCCCCTTTGGCCCAGTTGAACCTCGACCACGTCGCAGAGCACGCCTCACGCTGTCTTTAATATGTAGATGGCTCTACGTGCTGGCCATACGTGGTCTCTTTCTGGTCGGAGTCCTAGAAGTGGGGTCAGCTCTCTGGGATGTCATCCAGACTTTCTCAGTCCAGACTTCACATGTGCTGTTCGGGGATCGGAGCATGTATCAGAATCAAACCCTCGAAAGTGTCACGAATATGAGCGCTGTTGTACGGCCTTTGATTGACGAAGAGCAGCGATTCGATGTAGCTGTCAGCGTTTGGATACGAGCAACTGAGAAGGAAGAGGAAGAAGAGCGGAATATTTCGGGCTACGCGTATAGTGATGGACAAGTTGACGAAGATGCCGACTCCTTTTCAACCTTTGCCTCGGCTTCAGACGGACCTGTAGGATGGGAGAGGTTTCAATGGTGGAATCCTCACCTATCTCAATTAAAAAATTGGATCGGAATGGCTGACGATCCAAGCCGAGTGGTTTATCATTCACTCTACTCTGATATCGTATTCAAAGGTTTGCGCCTTTCGGATATTAGTGTTTCCAGCAGAGTGAATTTCACGATGCCGACTGCGAAATTGTGCGTATTTTTTCCGCCGTGTGCAATCTCGCGATGCTTTACTCATGATAATGTGGCATTTGAGTAGCCGAGACAAATACCTCAGGGGAGACGAGCTGAAAGCTGTCTTTATTCTCATACCCACTTCTCCCTCCCCTATGGATTATGTTACGAGCTTTTCCAGTTGGATTCCTGACGATGTCTGGAATAATATGACTACAAGAAGGACCTGGCCGTGATTACTTTCTGCTCTCCTGACTTGATGTTTGCTAATAAGTCGCATCTTCTCAGGTTTCCACTTGGTTCTGAATATCGAGGAGAGAAGACGTTTCTAGACCAAGCAGTGGAACGACTCTCGTTTCCTGTGACTCTCACCTATCTTCATGACATTCCTAGTCGATGTCCTCCCTCAAATCCTTCATCAAACGAGAACAATTGGTTCTTCACTCCGAATCGAAAGCATCCTTACATTATCACTCGGTGAGCTGTTTCACGCTACCCTTTGGACTGGCAGGTTAACAGCAGACCAGAACACATGCGCGTATCTTCAAAGAGTTTGAGCTTATGAACTTTGATGCCTACAATACATCTCATAACCAGATCAAGGCCCATGAGGTGCATACATTTGTGTATTCCTTCTCATAGTTTGCTAATATGATTGTGAACACAGTGCGGTGCGATACGAGTATCCCATATTGATGGCAATTCCGGGAGACGTACTTTTATTGGTACATTCTGTGACCGCACGTACCGTCCACTTGGAAACCTGGAGACGATGTTCGAGCTCCAGGTTCCCCTCAAGGATGGGTCAAGTCGAACAGAATGGGCTTATGCACCGTTTATGGATAGCAACCCACGTGCAGCAGGTCCTAAGGTAAAACTCGACCTCCGTGTAGCAAACAATGTGCCTGAACTGCAGGTTCTTCCAGGACTATGCACCCGTTCCCGTGGAAAGGGAAAATTGTACTTTCGACGAGTCAAAATTGAACGCAACAGACGGAGTGAAAGGTGCTCCTAGCTTCACCGGTAACGGGTTTACCACTCATCTCTTCATTGTTCCAACGCTGATCCTTTTCTCAGAATCAGATTCGATGTCTGTTTCCTGGCACATTTCATTATCCATGGAGTCACCAAGAAAGCAACTTATTCACGACACGCTTGTTCCAAGCAGCAACCTGGTGAATCACAGCGCGAGTGACTATCAAAATTTGCGAAACCAGGATGCAACGGATCTGTGGAGTAAGTGCTCCTTTTTTGATTTGCCAATTCGCTATTGAATTGTTTGCTTCAGGTGGACTATGGGGAATACGCCGAGATGACCAGTCTCATCCATGGCGAAGGGTCATTCTTTATTCCATATAGTGAGTATTCGATGAATGGGATACTTTCACAAAGTCGCTCATTTCATTTTCATACGCAGCGCGGTTTCGTCTTTTACAGCTGAATGTCTTGACGTCCTTTACTGGTACACGCGGAGCAGTACGGCCTTCATCAGTGTATTAGGAACAATCCTGAGTGCCGCAGGGCTGCTCATTGACTCAGATTTCATTCCGCAAAGCAAAAGTGCTTGGTCAAAGTCCAAGCATTTCCTCGGTTCTCAGGCTTATCGAAGACGGCGTGGTATTATATTCAGCAACCCTCAATCTACGCCGACAATATTCCTTTCATCAATAGGTTCCATGCTACTATCAGGGCTTTATATCGTCACGGCAATCCTGATGTTGATTGTCGCCTTAAAGTTGGAAGTTGGGTGGCGGTCGACCAACGGTCATACTTGGGTCGAGCGATGGGTACCCGCCGTACGCGTTCTCCGACCAACGCACAAGGAGAGGGCAAGCGAACGGCTTGAACGGTCCAATATGCGATTGAGGACTCGATTTGGGGTACGTGTCTTTATTGAGGTCCTTTGTCGAATTTCCTTAGATCCAATTTGTTATAGATTCTTGCAGCTCTATTCTTAGTGTACCACTTTGCACCACCGCATGCCCACCACCTCATTGCCCCTCTTCACCCGCCGCCTGCCCCCTCAGATATTGAAGTTAAAACGCTCTACAAAGATGTTATCCTCACGACAAATATCGTACGGCCTCTCTTCCTCGCTGGACGCATCTTTCAACTTGCACTGAATTATCGTTCGGGTTACTTTGCGGGAAGCTACAGGCTTGCTACAATCTGTCGAACAGCAGCACTTTTCGCCTCCCTCTTGTGTTTCATTCCGTGGATACTTGGGCGGCTGGAGGTGCGGGGTGGCTTAAGCGCCCACGATGTGTTGCATTCAACTTTGCTGCTAGTCGAAACTTGGCAAGCTTACAAGTTGCCTCGCGCACCTAACAGCGATACTGACGAAGATGAAGAGTGACGGCTATGTTGATTGAAAGCGATTCTGTTTCTACAATTACTACTAGAAAATACAGCTATGTAAGATATACCCTCAGTCCATTTCCTCAATTCAAAATGCATATAGATCGGAATAAAAAACTTTAGTCTTGCCTACAACTCCTCTGGCAATTTGATGCCAAAGTGTTTCTCGAAGACCGATCGCTCCAACTGTCCATTCTTAACTCGTTCCCGCGCAGTCCATTTACACTTCTTCGGCCGAGCCTCCTCATGTCGCTTTTTAGCATCAGGACGAGCCAACACTTGTGTGCACAATTTACAGACCGAATGTTCCATGTTGATTTCAGGCATTATCTTGTGCACCGTCTCCATGTGTCGGAAGACGTCTGCCCCACGAGTGAAAACGACTCCGCATTCTGAGCATGTCCTTTCGCGGAGAGACTCTCCATATTTTTTACGTCCAGATCGGATCCTTTTACGTGGACGATAGTCAACCGCGCCGTCGGATTGGTAAAGGTAGTCGTCGTCGTTAGCTGTGTACTTGGGTCTGCCTCGCGAGCTTTTCTTCTTTGTCTTCTGTGACTTGTTGGCATAGGGGCCGTGGATGAAACGGTGAGGCGCTGAAGGAACCTGAATTCTCTGGAAATCGAGGACAGAAGTAGATGCACCGCTATAGACGGAAGAAGGCGAACTACTGCGAGACGATTGCATAGATGTAATCCTTGGGACCGATAGGTAGGGATCGGATGCGTATCCGGGGAGAGGAGATGATGGAGTCGACACAGAGAAGACACTTGTTCCTGGTGAACTTGGAGTACTATGGTCATACAGATCAGGGGTAGAGACGCGACTGGACAGGGAAGAGAGAGGTGATGAACTCCTGGATGAAGGGCGTGACGAATTCCATGGGACCTGCAAGTGAGAAGGAGATGTGTAACTGTGTGGCGGAGAGGGTACTTTCGGAGCGTCGTCGACGTGTAATACAGAGAAACTGATTGCAGGTGAATGTTCACCGTCAGGCTCAGGCTTGACGCCGCTCGCAGTGGTAGGAGGCAGTGAACTGCTCACGGATGATTCCAAAGACGACAGTTGAAGATAGGAAGGTGGCACACTTGTGGGTAATGGAGATGATGGCGCCGACATATTTTCAGTAGTATGTTGGACAGAGAAACTGTCATCATCCTGATCGGGAGGAAGGGTGAAGAGGAAGGAGTAAGAGAGTGGCGACTCGTTGTTGGATGGCTGCGCCGAAAAAAATGAGGTCTCTGGTACTTGTTGAGAAGGAGAGGAGCAATCCAAAGCCGGATATCGTGGCGTCAGAGTATCTGGTGTGATGTGTAAGGTAGGAGAGGGACTTTCTCCTGAATCGGCGGAAGACTGAGGTTGTAGAAAGGTTTGAAGAATAAACTCGGAGAGGTCAATCTCCGTGAGCCCATCGTCGCCAGATGGCACTTCACTTTCCGATGATGTTGAATTGGTAGATGGAAAACCCTCTGTATTGCCAGTTGACCAAGGTGAGGAGGACCATGCCGAAATTGTATTCCCTGCAAGTTGATGAGTACAATCCGAATGAGCAGGATATTCTTCAGTGGGAGACTTCATGACAGAATCGTATAACCGAATCTACTGTTATCAACGCCAGTTGAGTGTATCGATAGATGGCTTGACTTACTAGATGCTCAATTGGGCTGAGGGGTTCATTCACTGTATACCTATTGGCGATGGACTGGCTAAGCCAACAGATAGGCACACAAAATAAAGAAAGGCTTACATCTCGGAAAGGGTTGACTGTAGCATTGGACCTTCAGATTGCTGGCAGAGCACACTTGGCTCCGGCTCTGACATGACAACATCTGTGTCGAAAATCCCGACATCAGTGTCCCTAAGGGCTAAGTCAATTACTGGAAGGGCTGATTCAAATCGAGCTCACATACCATGTAATAGTTCCCGGTAGCGTGTAGTCGTCATCACGATATTCTTGAGAGAAGTTGAAAGAGATGTTAGAGGACATGGAAAGATAGTATCTTAAGAGACCAGTGCGCGATTTCAATGCAGCTCTCTTATACGTCAACCCTTTTGTTTTTGTTGCGCCTTCTGTTGGAGTGTTGTGTATCCTTGTGGGCGCGTTTTTGCCTTGTTTAAGCAATATCTCTGAGGATTAGCACGTCGGAAGCAGTTTGAAATGAGTCGGGCCACGAAGCTGTTGGCTCATAGGCAGTGTGCTGTGCGCAGAGAAGAGGCGGAACATAGCGAACGACTATCAGCCTCGTGTGCGGCGTACGTGTCGAGGTGGCAAGCAGCGTAGACAGCATTTGGCGGAGTTTGGGACCATATTTAGTCTCGTCACCCGTGTCGGTAAATCAGATAGATCTGAAAATGAAACTCAGACAGTGCAATATCAAGAGATTATCAAGAGATTCCGCAGAGAACAAGACAATCACCTGCAGTGGATGTGTTGTGCGAGGTGCTGGCCAAATCGGGCACATGAGCCTCGTGTGGGATGGTCAGAAACTCCGACTGGTGATGAACTACGAAACAGTCAGTCAGAATCAAAAAAAAAAAAAAAAGGCTCGCAGTGGGTGAGATTAGTCTTCCAATATTTCAAACGTCCGTGGAAGTGATTCGTATAACTGTTCTGAATCAAGTAATGGAGGTGTATCGTGTCAAGTTGTCGAGACGAGAGACGAGTCTTGCTCCGGGCAGCCTCTGAGCTCAAATATTCCGAGCGCTAGTTTTTATTGTTCCGATTTCGTCCATGAGTAGGATCTTGGTGATTTGGCAGCCTTTCCATTCCTATGAATTTACGTTAAATTCACACTGACGTGCGCGAGCAGTGGTCCTCCGTTCAGTTCAGAACTTCTAATAGGTCCTCGAAGCCACAAGCGCTGCATCGCTCTAGAGAACCGAGTTTTTCTGTACAGCTGTAACACTTGAAATGGCAGATTAAGGGCGCATGGTTGCAAGTGATATCCCACGACGACAAAAGTACAAAAGCAAAGTGTAGGCGACGCCGTCCAGAGCAACGCCGAAAAAATATTATTTTTTCTCCTTTTGTGAATACATTTCTTCTTCGTGTCATGGATACCTAGAGTATGTAAAGCGGCCTCAACAGAGAACAAAATGTCTTGCCCGAGCTCGACACGTAGTGACATACCGAAGTTACCGCATCCCGCATCTGTCAAGATAAACAGACTCTGTGAGAGATATGTGTCGTTCCATTGGAGCTTGCAGTGCTTTCACAGTAATTCTAGGCTTCTCGAAAGAACACCTTCAGCGAAATCTGTCTTGTTAACAGCTACCGCGAAGGCGGCGAACGCGAGAAATAGCGGGTGGCACTGCCACAATGGTTGCGTACGCTTACGTACACTGCGGGACAGCGCACACAACTCGTGCTTCCACCATGCGACTAGCCTGAGGCGACAATCTGGAATTGAATTTCGATTCTTCACATGCTGATAGTGTGTACGATCAGCGAATTGAGGCTGCCAAGTGCCAGAGGCTCCGTGAGGTTCTCTCGCTGGTCTTATCTCAGCTTCAAAATTTGCATCGGGCGGAAGGGAAGCGTTTAGATTCTTTGTCACCAGCAAGATCGACTGTCGTATTACTGCTCAGGAACTCACCAATGCAAAAGAGGATTTCCTCTCCGAAATTCTCGTGAGCAGAACCTGCATTGAATCATTTCTGACTCTTTCTCCGTAGATCTTTCTCCTCCCGTTCCATCAGGGACTCTCGGACGGAGGACTGTACGATCTTATCTACAAGTCTGATATGAAGATCTGGCTTCAGCCTGGCAGGACATATCCAGCCGTTAGATGCTACTACCGGTGATTTTCATCGGTTTCGTAGGCCGCACCTTCAACAAATTTGGCGAATACATGTCAGTCACTATGTACTTCGGATGATCATCTTTAGGTCGAGACGAAAACACTGGCGCCTCTGGTCAACATTATGATCCTGGTCTGTATATAGTGTACCTCAACTTGAAAATGATCTTCTGAATGTATTTTGCTCACAGAGCGGGAGTAACGCTGAGTTTACTCATGTTGGAGGTGTCACTGGTCTTCTAGCACGGATTCGGGCCTGCGTCCCGGAAGCTTTAAGTACGTTTCGGAGTTATATGCGTTTAATGCATTTTCCTTCGCGCTGACTCGACAAAAGCTATAACTACTATGGAGGTACCTTACGTCCGCAGGCGATGGATAACTCTTTCACGGCTGTGACTGGATTTCGGAATATACAGTAAGCGCGATTGCAAGTCCGCGAGTATGATAGTATTTTCTGTCGCCTCCTTCTGAACAACATGCTGTTGGCTATAACGCTGAAGGAAATATCACTGCGCGATGCCGACTACGTATCTTGGACCGTTTGACGGCGTGCTGACTATTCTTCATGCAAGATTTGTTGAACTCTCTTTCATAATTTAGATGTCTTGTTCATGACCGGATACATGACAGCCTTCGAGAACACCTTTTGGGCGCATGTACTTAACTTGGGTGGTAAGTTTTTATGTGGTGTATTCATACTAAGATTTACATTTTTCACAGAGTTCTCGGCTTGTGCCCCATACGACTCGTCAAGCCATTTTACTCCACGTTTTTGTACACCAAAATGCATTTATGACGAATACGTCCTCGTCCCCGAGCTTTCCGTGACTTGCGAGCCCGCTTCGTCGTGAGGGTTCTGATATCAAGGATTAGATATCTCTCAGTTGAGAATATGCTCACTACGTTATTGTCATTACACTTCTGACGTTCGCGTTGGGAATCCAGGGCTGTTCCAGGGGTTGCCGCGAACAACAGCATCAATGTGTATCAGAATACAAACTTTTAAGCATGACTTCTCATGGATTAGGCGGAGCTTCAAGGTTCTAGGAGAGCTACGGGAGTTTGAATGATGGCCCAATGCTTCAAGTTGAGACATCGATTAGCATGGAGGAAAGGCTTGGTCAAAAAATAGGCAAGCAGTGATTCGAAAGTGCGAGTGCAGGTTGTATAATGGTCAAAACATGACAATCACTAGCTAATGAGAGGTCGGAGGGTGTGATTGATGAAAAGCCTTGATATCGAATCACCGAGGTATTCCGAGTTGCTCAGGAAATACCAGGGAAATACTATAACAATAATGTCGATGTCGAACCTCCGGTGACTGCCTGCGACGGCTTGCATCCTATTTAAACTCAGTTCGAGCGTATGCTAGGATACACTTACTACTCACCTGTCCTAAACACAAAATGATGCATCTGCTTCGAATACGGTGGATACCATCGTGTTGAGATATAAAATTGGGCTCAAAAATGGGCTCGACGCGTAGAGAGGAAAGCCTCGAAGCTTCGAGCGGCAATCGGACGTTGATGCCGTCAATCTTCCAATGACACTTGCCTTCACCCAAAATACTAATGTCGCGCATTCCTCATTCTTCAGCTCGTTCTCCAGTAAAAGCACCTACTTCAACTCCTTCGAAACCTCGCTCTGGTGCTACGACACCTGTTCGAACTCGAACAAAGTCCGCCACATCGAGATCAGCTCCAAAACCTATTGTCAAAGATGATGACCCTCCGGCAGTGCCCGCTACTCCAATGAGTATAAAAGAAGCGATAGCTCTGAAGCGAGCAGAGGCAAAGAAGTTGCAGGCGAAGAATGGCGGAAGCAGTGCTTTGGACAATTTTTCGTCGTTGGAAGATGCTATCCCGGTGTCTGCACTTGCTCAACCAGAAGAAGACGCGCTAGGACGATGGCCGGTGAGGGAGACGATTGAACGTGGTCGTAGTACAGGTGAAGATCATTAAGCCGTGCTTATGTTTTACTGAACTCAACACAAGGATAATCCCTCAAAGGTACTATAAATCTTTCTTCGCGATCTTTACCTTGTATTCCGTCAGCTCTCTTCGAGATACACCTTGGAATTACACCTGATCCTTTGAAGTCTGTGCCTAATGAACCGGCGCTACCACCCTCGGACCCCTCGACATCCTCTAGACGTAGCGCCAAACGCGATAACCCGACGTGGTTTGAAGCACAGGATCTGCAGACCTTAAAAGCCTGGAATAACGAGATCGTCGAAATTCAGCATGAGATATCTCTATTCGGGTCGTTGAAAGTTGTCGATGTACGTCTTCACTACATAATCTTTCGGTGTGTTTCTTGGTTGGTTGATCATGCGAAATCCAGTTGCATGCGAATCAAATCTCCTCGCTGCCCCAGAGTTTTGGTGACCTTACGGCTTTGACAACCTTAGACTTGTCGCATAATGCCCTCACGTCCTTACCCGCAAATATCTTTACCTTCCCCGAACTTACTTCACTCAACGTATCACACAACCAGTTGACGACGCTACCATTTAATGCACCCTTTGCTTCTGGCCGAAAACATGACACTTCTCGAGGCGGTAGCTTCTTCGTGCCAGTCATCACACGGTCCTCAACTCCTCTTCCACGTCTGATCAATCTTGTTGCCTCTCATAACAAGATTACTGCCTCTGGGATCGACCTCGAACTACCCGCCTCCCTTTTCAAAGTCGATCTCTCCTCCAATCCTCTAGGTGAATCCTTGTCTTTAGTCCAGAAACTCGGCAGTCTTCCGAATCTTAAAGAGTTTCGGCTGGAACACGCGGATATCAACGACGCCTCATTTCCAGCGGATTTAACCTCATCAGCTTCATTTCCACGCCTGCGTATACTGGATTTGGGAGAGACAAAAGTCACCCCGGAAGCTGTTCAGGCGGCGATGAAGGGTCTAAAACAAGAAATCAGCTTCGACTTGACGACGGAAGACCCACCGGAAGGTGTCACCCGCATTATCGTCGGGAAGAAAGTCGTTCGCGAGGCATGGGAAATCGAGGCTGAGCGTAGAGCTAAAGCGCGCGCTGCAAAGATGGTCGAGGAAGAGGGTATACATTGGGGTACTGGTTCTCAGAACAACAATGGCGGTCTTCCGTCAGCTGCTCCTCGAGAAGTCGTGAAGGAAGCATGGGAACTCGAGGCCGAACAAGGGCTTCTAACGGAGGGAGGTAAAAGGAGAGCAAGGGCTCAGGCCGCAGCTGCTGCAGCTCCTTCCAATACTCCTTCACAGGAGAAGAGCTCGCCATCTAAGTCAATGCAGGCATCCGAGCCGGTCAAAGAGGCATGGGAAATCGAAGCGGAGCAAGGCTTGCTGACAGAAGGCGGGAAACGACGTGCACGAGCCGCAGCTGCCGCAGCCGCTGAAGAGAAGAAATCGACATCATTCACGTCTGCATCGCAAAGTCCAGCGGCATCCTTAGCGAATCCACAGTATTACTCGCAAGCCACAAATACACTGACATTACCCGCATCTGCACCCCCGTCCAAAACCCCTGGCCATGGCCGGGCATTCTCAATGGCTGTAAATACTTCTTCCTTCGACACATCCTCGAGGACGAGTGATCTCACAGTCCCCATACCCACAGCCCCCCTCGCCGAAATTGCTGCTCAGCCATTTTCGTTGACGTTGCGTGTTTTGATTCTGACTAATAGACGTGCAGATCGAACCATCACTCTTCCTCCAACTTTGGGATCTGCCCTTCTACCGAGTCTGGAGGAACTGGATTTAGAAGGGTGCAATTTTCCCGACTCGGTCTCGGTCTCTCGCTCGAGTGTTTCATCAGGTTCTGGTTCGGGTAGCCCCAATCGTTCGACGGAGCCTCTTCTGCCTCTCCTCACGAGCCTTTTTCCTAATCTGAGAACTCTGAACTTGTCATACAACACTCTCAGTAATTCGTCTCTTACCACGGAATCGCTTTCGGCATTGATATTCGCTGCACCTCATCGCAAAGGTCTCAAACAACTTGTGCTCAGAGGAAATAGGATCACGGATTTAGAGGGATTCCAAGGGATTGCGGAAATGTTCAAAGGCAATCGTGATGTACCTGGGTGGAAGTTGGATGAACTGGATTTGAGGGATAATGATATTGGGAAGCTACCTGCGGAGCTCGGTTTGTTGCCGTTGGATGTGTTCTTGGTGGATGGGAATGCGTAAGTCGTTCAATTATCTAGTACGCGAGCTACTAATAACAATCGTAAATACAGATTTCGTGCACCACCCAGGCGCATTTGGGAGCGCGAGGGTACCAAAGGTCTGTTGAGCTGGCTCAGAGGAAGGATAGAATAATGCTGCCTCGTCCGGTCGCAGTCGGTTATGCATTTATTGAATCAAATTCTATGTAAATCTAGAGTGATTTCTTGTTCTATGACTTATCTATATGACTGTTGTCGATCACATCAGGTACTGTCACCGGTTCAGCAAGCTCAAATCGAGTCGAAAGGAATATAACTTGCTTTGACTTTGTGGGAACTATACACGTGACTGTGGGAGGCTCGGGCCCCTAGCCATGGTGACTTTCAACGGCTTTTCTGCATGGATCACTATTCATGGAGAGATTGCGAAAGAGTACGGGATCGAGGTCGAAGGCAACAAAATCATGTGTTGGATACCTTCCGAGACAGGCAAGGTACGCCCAGATGCCACTGAAAGAATTTCGTCCTTACATTGCTCCAATTGTAGACATTTGAAGTCCACATGAAAGATGACGCGTACACTTCTCCAACGGATGGAAGCGTCCGTTTAGATGGTCGTAAATGTTGCACAAAGGTTCTTCGGTCCGGAAGACAAAGACGCGTGAAAGGTTTCAGAACATCACCCACGACCGTGAGCCCTTTTATCTTCTCCAAACTGAAAGTGACAGGTATTTCAATCGATCAAGACTTAGACGTCCTGTGCACTCATTCGTAGCTTTTGTATCAGACAATGAAGACTTAATTTCAAGTTCTCAGTCAAGTCCTGGCGTGATAGAAGTCAAGATAATCCGAACCACCGTTTTTGGAAGAAACAAGAAGCCTTTTACAAAGACTCGTGCGTTACCTTCTGAAACAATCTACGATGAGAAAACACAGAAAGGTCTCGACCACGAAATCAGGCGAGTAGATTGCATTATGGTCTGGTTTTCCACACACAATACGCTAACCTCGAGCTTGAATTTGACTGTAAATAGCTTTGGTACTTCGATCGTTAAACCTGCTAGCAATGGAATACATAGCAAGAGTTACGGTAAACCAGTCGCGATATTCTATTTTCATTACACTTCGCTTGGCGAGTCCGTAATGAATTTCGTTATCGCAGTCATTGATTAACCTTTTGATAGATATGATTCATGCCAAAGGCATCGAAGTTTTCGAGGACCGCGATACTCATAGACCGCGACCGCGTTCGAGTACCATGTCAACTGGGATTATCAGTCGTGTTGAAGGCGGCTCGGAAGAAACGAGGCATCATCGAGTATGTCCTAATTTTGTGGTTCAAAAGTCACTGCTTACGATTATTGCATACAGAATAAAAGCAAGTCTCGCGGGAAAACCGAACAGAAGAAAATCAAGTTGGAGCCTGTCGTCGGTGGAGAAATTATTGACTTGACAATCTGAACATCCTTCAAAGCAATAGTGCGGGCTAGGGGATACATGAAGACACGCATCCGAATTTCTGGTTGGTCGGTTGAGGACGCGTTTTTTATATCGAACTGAAATGGAGCCATCGTGGTTGAAGCTTGGATTTGGTTGCGCACCTGAAGACGACAAATAGGAACGAGGAATACGACTTGTGCTACTGAAAAGGCGCGTTTTTCGGTGTCCGGTATATAACTCTGCTGTGCACGTTTTAAATTTGATGTGTACCCACCCTTGTCAAGATTCAAAGCTCGTTCACTGTACATCATTATATTTTTTATTTGTATCTCGTGTTCTTCTGCTGTTCTTCGAAGGCAATGAAAAAAGGCGAGAATAGCTATACCGCTGTACAGTTGTGCTCAGAATAAAGTTCTGGCCTCACGAATGCGCACTGGACTCGTTGGTCTTCTCCCGTGGCCTCAACAGCCGCCACAAAACAGTACGCAACAGCTTCATTTTCGTCCTAATGGTATTACCGAATACTCACGACTTTCTACTCAGACTCAGACCACACGCAAGAGAATTTCAACTTTTACAGTCATCACGCGTAATGTCAAGCACTGCTAATGCGCGCTTTGATGTTATTATTAAATTTTTGCGGGAATATATGAGAATTTTTTTCGGACGGGCGTTGTAGGTGATGGTGACACATGCTGGCCTACGATTTTAAGCCTCGATTCTTGTCTAATGGAAACCTGTCTCCGCATTTCGAATTTCCCTCACTGCAGGCTGTGAATCTGCCGTGTAGGGCGGACGAAGATTTGGATTCGGAGCTAATAGTAGTTGTTACTTACTGTAGTACTGTACCTTGTTCCACAAGCATTCAAGTATACGTACTCCTCATGCGCCAGTGAAAATAAATACTGATAGAGTGATAAGGGCATCCATATCGAGCTAGCGTGGGCACGTCTTGATTACGTGAGATTCGAGCTCGGCCTGCACTTAGTCAACGGCAAGCGTCTTCAAGGAGAATGTCAGCGAGCTCAAAGCGTCTTGAGGTACCCAATTACCTTGAGACACCTCACCTTCCGGCAACACTACCTGGGGCTGCACTCGACCAGCACTCGACGCATTGGGACGCAAAACGCCAATTTTAATAATGTTCCATCTGCTTTTTTCTTGCAACATGAAGCTATCACAACTGGACTTCGAGCTGTTATTTATCTGCGAGATGTGTTCAATGGGTCGTTCGGTCAGTTCTATTGCGAGTAATATCGATTTTTACGATTTTTACGAACTCTCTACGCAGTAACGCCACCATCTGTCTTGTGTGTCCATGTCTGCGTCAAGTGCTGCTGCACACAGATGTCCGTACGCCGTATACACAAACGTTTCGAGCACATCGGACTTTTGGAACAGCGTCACGCGTGTGTTCACTCTCTGCTTCTCACAAAGTCAAGAATTATTGATCTTGGATTTGCTAGCTCCCTTTTCGTTGAAATACACCTCACAACAGTTGAAGCTGTTCAAACTTTGTGATAGATTTGTGGTCGGTCCAGTGTTGATTCCACCTAATTATACATAAGAACTAATCAGCGTTTCTTGCTTAGAATGGATTCTTGCTCTTAAGTACTGGAAATTGTTTACAGCACGTTCCAAGTTCACGTATTCAAGGTGAATGACAATGTTTTCTTTAGCTGTTCGAAAGGCTAAACTCGTTGTGGACCCGGTCTTCACCCGCGACTAATTCGAAGATCCCGCAGTTGTATTTGGCTTCTTCAGAAAGACGCGTTTATCGGCCGGCGAGCGCCCCGGAGTCATGACGCAGGTAGGTCTGCATATACCTATACAGCAGCACAGCCAACTGTCTTAAAAACCTCAGTACTAGGTGTTTATATCCTCAGCTCGTTCCCCTTTAGAGTAACGACTCTTTCTGCCCAAGCACCTCACTGCAGACTTCATGTTCTTCCCACCAGCTCTCCGTCTTGAGAACCCTGAAGGGTACGACTACATCTCTTGATATACTGCACCATTCTAACTCTTTTCTCTTAGGGATGAACAGCAGGTGCAGATTGATGGACTGGCTGAATACAGCGCGTTCTTTGAACAGAATCGCAATTCTTTGACCTCTGACGATCTCGCGAGGGCAGCTTCAATCAGTCTTGAGGAAGAGGATAATTATTTGACGCGTTCTGGCAGCCCTACGATTGGCGCATTCTCATGTGAACTACCGTGTGGATTCCCCTCTCTAAATTTGGATCCAGCTTCGGAATTGTTCAATCTTTCCTCGCTGGATTCCTACCTTTGGCTCGACTCGCCTCTTAATGGCAATCTTTCATCCGATATCACTGATCTTCCATCAATAAACCCTTCTACTTTGCAGTTGCCGAGCAATATGGGATCTTCCCCGGTAGCGCCGCCTTTGTCTGAGAGCATAGCGTTCCCACTTCCCGACCCTGGTGCAAGTTCCACTATTCGAATCAATGTTGAAACCAGTGATCTTCATCCGCAACAAATATCCCCCTCAAGCGCTACTTCATCTTCCAGCTTGTCTGTGGTGACCTTGTTATCACCGGGAACAACTGATATCTCTTCCCCGGAGGGTGATATGCTCTACACGCCATCCCCCCAGAATGTTTCACACTGTGCTTTACCTTGCGATCCCCTTGCTAGCAGTGGGCTAGAGCAGGAGTTCATGCGGGGGCGTCCATATACACGCAAGAAAATCACTGGACGCTACTCAAGTCATCATCCATATATAATGACGAGTCGTTCTACCAGTAGAGTCAGCGACGCGAGCAGGTCCGACGAGCAAGGCTTTGATGGTGATCACATTGAGCATGGGCGGCTAAACTTGCGGTCTCGATCTCCCAGCTTCCTCCCACGATTGAGGAACTGGAGCGGTTTAGCAAGAGAACCTCCGCACAGCCAATTGCTCAGTCCAGTAATACATGCTTCTGGAAGCTTTACGCAGCCTCGACATGCCACCGGCGCAAATTTTGCGCAGCCATCGAATACCTTCAGTGGGTCTCCGGCTAAAGTTTGGGCTCATTCCCAAGCTACGACAACAATCGATGACAAGTTTAAGGAAGACTCACGGGATGTCAAGTCTCTTGATGTGCCTATGTTCAAGTCCGAGGTGGCCTCGCAGGCCATTGTTGAAGCAGCCAAAAACCGTAGAAAGAAGGATGCGAAGTTCAGGTGTACCTTCTCCGGGTGTGTGGCTACCTTCACCGCAGGACACAACCTGAGGAGTGCGTATTTTTTGTGTTATTGTTTTAGCAGCAGGATGCTGATACAGGGGAAATTTAGACCACGTGAAATCTCACATGGGCATAAGAGATTATAAGTGTGTCCATTGTGAGCGTGATTTTGGTACTGGTCACGTCTTGACCCGGCACTTGAAGAGTTGCAAGGGTAGGAAGAATACACGAAAGAGTTCTACCCTTTCGCAAACCTAGTGGTGAAGGTCAAGCAGTATCATATCCGCTAGATTGATAACGAATGAGGGGGGGGGGCATCTAAGAATGGGTTAAACAAATGGCTGCCACGACACCATTGGACGCTCGTCACCTCTACCCCGTGGATGCAAAGACAACTCCGAAATGTCGGATTTTGCACGACTTGTTTTGTCATTGGACACTTTACGAACCCGAACGCGATGAGATGTATGTTTGATATGCATATAATAATGGATGTGGTTATCAGGTATACGATGGGTCATCGTATGTGGTTGAAATCGAGAAAGTGCAATGTTGAGATGATCGTTTTCAGGCAAAGAGGCATTTATTATCGGCTTTAGTGCTACTGGAGCATAATTTGCCAGGCCCACGGGGGATAGCTCTACGTAAACGATTCTTTACACTGACACTCCCGTTTGAACGACACATCGAATTTTTCTCAGGCCCACTATCGATCATCATCTAGGTCATCCGTATGTCAGAGAGGGAAAAATATATATTTTGAACACACGCAACAAGAAAAACCAAGGTTTTTGTGGCCATCAACACAGGTGAGTGTCTTCTCTCACGCTTGTCGGGCGTCTAGTGACTGGCAAGGATCTGATACATAATTCTACATGACTGTTCAATTGCAGAGATTCACTCTTCTACCCCATATGTTTCATCTATTCGATGCCATCGCAAGGTCCAGCTGATAGCGCAGCTTGACGAGAAATCTTCGACACTATGCCCTCCTGTGAGTGCGTCCTGATAATCCATGCCTTGAGGCTTCACTAGTCACTGCCTAACTACATAGTGTCATTCAGGAAGACAAGATCCGTCTTACGTGGTAGTCATACCCCTCTGGACCCTGCACTCCTGCTGGGTTCCCGGGATGTTCCCCAACGTTGGTGCTCGCCGCAGTGTGGAGGTAACTCTAAGATTTTCGGTATACTTGGATATTCAATGTGGCTCTAGTAAGCTAATCCTCATGCCGTTCCGCGTGGAAGCTGCGTACGGTCCGTATTATCGAGTCACTCTGAATCTTTTTGTTTGCTCATCGCTTAAATTCAGTGGCATTTGTGATCTCTCAGCTAGTGGTGGAGGGTTTCAGGAAAATCGTATGTCTGAGATCTGACAGTTTTAGATACATTTCGTTCGTCAGTCGCATCAAGTCGCTGTATTTGAGGCTGACTTGACTTAAGCGGGATTTCTCGCCGGGACTGGTCATGCATGCACTCCGCGATTCTACAGCTCAACAGCAGTGAGCATTTATAAACAGATGAACTAGCTCTTTCGATGTTGCCCCCTCCCCAACATTCAAAGTTGCTCTTTCTCTGGACTCTGCATACGGCCCTTTCCTCGCATTCGAGTCTTTGAGGCATGGATCCTCCGAGTCGCATAATCATTGAAGATGCAGAAGGGTATGTAGACTACTTTGGTGATCACACTCATTGATACACCAATTCCGTTGACTCGATTGTAGATTTAACATCGCAGAATGGTCAGACTGGTTGTCAGATGAGGGTCTTGCATGGATTCGGTCACACATGGATTCGAGCCCTGATATGAGCTCACTCTTGATGAGCTCCCCACCCCAACCGTCGATGGCTAGTGCGGGGCCTGGCCCTTTCAACGAGCCGGATTCAAATACGGCATTCTTGACAGGCGGCACAGAGCCTTCGTCACAGGTGCTATCAGATTTTGCGCGTCTAGGCATGTCAGAGCCGCCTAATCTCGCTTTTTTATACCCACCGCTGGCTTTACCCAGTCGAAGGTTTTCTGATGGTCACTTATGCGACGGAAATCCACGAGCGCTATCCATTACTCGTCTCGTTGAGGTGAACACAGAGGTGACATTGGCGCCGTCCGAGTCATCTTCGTTGCAAACTGCACTTCCCGCAGCTCACGGCAGAGATGGACGCCCCAGTATCCATATAGACGTACAAGAGGACGTGTACAGCCAACCGTCAGCTTCTTTCGGGGGTATATCTCCTCACCCTTTGTATACTGGATTACTCTCATCCCCAGGGACGGCGACTGACGCTTCCTCACTCCCTTCACCCTTCACGGCTCGATCACCGGAAGACAACTTTCGAAACCCCCAATCCTCTTTTCTTGAACTTCCCCCAGAGGGTCAAATCTATGCTCAGCGACTGTTTCATGAGGAGGATCAAGTTGGTGGGCTTGAACAAGCGGACGTCACGCGTGGGCGGCCATATTCGCATATACACCATAAACGTGGTGAACGCAAGCAGTGCATAAGTCGTCACACGAGCCCGTACAAACGTGCGATGTTCAGCCGTTCCACGAGTCGAGCGAGCGGTGTTCAGTCTCCCATGGAACAGGAATTCAATGATCACGTTGACAATGATGAGCGCTCGGAGAGGTTAGCGCCGCAATTCCCTAACAATAGCATGCCCTTCTTGCGAACTTTCAGTGCTTCTGGAGAAGTTCCAACAAGAAGCGAGCTGTTCAGCACCGGATTTCTTGCTTCCAGAAGTCCGAATAGGTCGCGCTGGCCGAGACATGCTAGTACGAACTCAAGTCTCATGCCGCCTTTGCGGAGTGATTTTGGAGCTTCTCGAGCTGAAGCTTGGGTGTTGTGCCAGAACACGTCAACTTTTGATGATAGTCTCGATGAGGAGACACTGGACGTTTGCCCGTCTGATGCACCTCAGGCTCAACCTCTCCCGAAACCTCAAGTAGCGACTGCTGCTATTGTTGAAGCTGCTACCATTCGTCGAAGGACGGCTGCGAAGTACAAGTGTGACTTCTCCGGATGCAAGGCCGACTTCACTGCGAAACATAACTTGCAGAGTGTGTGTATTATCATCTTACGTTGATTAGTGCTGACGTTGTTGAAGATCACATAAACTCTCATCTGGGTATTAAGCAGTTCAAGTGCGTCTCGTGCGATCGCGAATTTGGCACCGCACATGTCTGGCGGCGACACTTGAGAACCTGCAAGGGGAAGAAGAAGTCGAGAAAAGGTTCTCCTACACTGCATTCATAGTGGATCCCTGGCGCTTCACCACCGACGGGACTCTAGCGGCGTGCTGAATGGAAAATACAATAAAATGTATACATGATGGGTTGTTCAGGAATCGTATGTATTGATTCCGAACAGTCCTAACTACAGTGGGTCCATTTCTTATTCTCTAAAATGCTATTAACAACTTTGTTGACACTGGCTGACTACATTGTATACTTATGGCGCTGTTACGAAGTAAATGACCTTCAAAAACCCCCTGCTTATATTCTATCTCGCATACATATATACATACCCAAGCTAGATACCTTCTCTGTGCCGTGAAAGCTCACTTTGACATGCACAGCCGTAAGAAGCACGAAGTGTTGGGATGCTGTCGACGTGCATTCAGTGGTACTGCCTATTTTCGATACCAATTTGCTACCTGCTCTGCTTTTATTGAATACATTCCGCACGACAGTAGTCGAGAGGCACTATCTTATACAGTACGTAAAAACATACAGGAAACGCGTTTCCAGGAAAAGCTGTTGAGCGCCGGCGGCTAATAAGCGCCAGAGTACAAAGAAGGAAGGTAGTGCTCACGTATTCTACAGCTTTTCGACTGAAAAGGGACGAGGATTATAACAGCACGATGACTCGTCCGCATATACACACACTGCCTCCACCAAGGCGACAACATCTCTCCACATAAAAGAGGCTGCCATCGCCCTCGTGCAATCTCACACCTTTTCCTCTCTCCTTTCACCTATATCTACCCTCCGAAAGCCCGAAATTCGTAATGTCGTCTGACATGGAAGCTCCTACAATACTCGTCGAGCCTCCCCAAGACGAAGAGCATGAGGACTTGATCGATGGTGGATAGTGAGTCTCATCCGTACCCGTTAAAGTGATAATGACGACCTTATCGGTAGTAATAACAGTCTGAACTCATTTGCTGGGGATCATCCTGATCTCCAGGCTCTCTTTCGTCAGGTCTATCCTGTTGCAACGTCGTCGAGTAATCAGCCCATTGGTACCGCTGTTCCTACTTTTGTTCCGAAGCTAGTGGTGCTAAGTTGCTTTTTTATGCCTACCGCAGAGTTTGGGCTTTTTTCTGCACCGTTCGACCAATCGCCTTTAAACCCTGGACAAATGTCTCCGCTCATCACTACCGGGCTTCGTGATGGTTTGCAGAATCCATTTAGACGTGATATTTGTGTTCATTGTTTCCATAATGTGTAGGCTCTGCGGGCAACATTTTCCTTTCCCCTACTTCCCCCAATGACCAGAACACTCCCTCCGACCCCGCTTGGAGTCCCGCATCTACCTCCTCAGGCGATGGTAAAGGTGCATCTGCTTCTTCATGAACCAGTCGACTGAAATTCATTTTCAGTGTTTTCAGATAATTGGAGTGATTGCTCTTCCAACTGGAGTCCTTCCGTCCAATCTTCCTCACCCTCCTCACCTTCCTTATCTCCGCTTAACACCTCTTTTCATAATATTGCGTTGGCCGACTCAATCTCAGACGATGTCTCTGGCCCTGCTCTACTCAGGCAAAGGAGTAATTCGTACACGGGAAGCTCAGACCCTCAAGCGGATCTAGGTCTGCGACCTCGCTCAGCGTCGTTCACCAACTTGGCCTCGTCTGCTGTTGATGGTAACAATTTTTTTCAACCGTCTGAACAAACCGCCGAATACAACTTTTCACAAAACTCTCCTCAAATGTCTGAATGGCCGGTAGACCAGAATAGTCACACGTTTCTATCTAGCAACGCCTCCAACAACAACACCTTTGACTTTGTTCCGGAGATTCCCCGGGGCTGGAGTCCTGGAGACATGTCAAGCTTACAGATGCAGTCTACGTCTACTCTGGTTTATCAACCTCCCCCTGGACCGCCGCCCGCCCACGCTACCCATGGCCGAAGCCTTTCAACGCATCTCACTGTTCCAGCCCCTCTACATCGGCGCGGCGCACATCGGAGAAGCCATAGCCATAGTGGTGTACACGAAGTTGAACCTCGTGGCCAAAGTAATAGCATTCGTGGACGGCAGCGGTTTAGCCCCTCTAGAACAAGTCTAAGTCGGCCCGGATCACGCGAACCTTCCCCACAACCCTCACATTCTCCTCAGTTCGCCCAACAGTTACCGTCGTATCTAAATTTGCCTCCCGCAACTGCCCCGCCCATCGACACTTTTTTCCCTCTGACGCCTCAATCTTCGAGCAGATCGCCGTCACCGAGTAGTCCTTCAATAGAGATTACCGTTCCAGACCAACAAGTAGATCCTCTGCCAATAATCAACGTGGATGACTATGACAATTCTGGAGTCGAGCGCAGGCATACCTTCGCGGGAAATCGTAGCAGGTCGTCATCTCGAGAACCTGGTTCCAGCAGTGAAGGTGCCAACAGCTTGCATAGAGCAATCAGCGATCCTAGTGGTCAACGTCATCAGCGTAAACCTCGAGGACCTACCATTACTCGCAGATATTCTGGTATGCTTAGACCTGCTGAAGAGTTTGCAGACGACGGGCCGTATGAGACCGGCACAATGATGATCAATGTTCCTATTGAGGGCGTTACTTCCTCTACACCCTCCGAGTTCAAGGCTATCGTTGGTTCGGACAAGATTGTCAAGGCGAGCAACTCGCGACGCAAGAACGAGGCTAAATTTGTGTGCGAGATTTGCGGGCATCAGTTTACGGCCAAGCATAATCTAAATAGTAAACGGTTCTATCCTTCTTGTGTTGCTTGTTCCTAAATGCTCTATCTATGCGCAGATCATATGAATTCGCACTCAAACAAACGGCCTCATGAATGTATCAAGTGTGGACATGCGTTCGTGACGAAAGGTACTCATGCTCGTCATGAAGCCAAGTGTTCCGGCAAGCCGGTTCGGAAACGTTATTAGAAGATCATCTTGTCCTTTTCTTCATGGTTTGTCTCGCTCCTGTCCAGACTATTGTTCTTGTCTAATACGATTGACGCGTTTTAGGTGCACCTTCACACCTCAACTTATTATACCAGGCCTACGTTATATTTTCAAAGGCTTAATCCTCAATGATACCCCTCAATACCAGTCGCTCGAATGCGACCACATACAATGTATTTTATACAAGCGCAATGACTGTATCTAGTAGATAGCTCAATTTTCTCCCTCTCGCTTACTCTTTGCTTCACTTTAACGGCTCGGTCTCATTTCCCTCATCTCGTTCTTGGCTGCAATCCTGCTAACGAATCTAACGTCACTCTCTCGTCACCCTCCATTCTCTCGCTCCTCGTTCCTCGCTACATCGCTGTTCGGTCTACATGTCTGGCCTGCCTGTCGCTCGGCTCCTCCAAGCCACAGTACATTCTCCGAACTTTTCTTAATTCCCTTCTTCCTGTCTTTCTCGTCCGCCCGTACGTCCTGGTTGTCGCACATTGCTCAAGTGGCTGCCTTTTTTTGTTATCAGTAATATAGTTTTTTTTTTTTCTTTTCCGTAGATGTTGAATCATGGTATCGTTGTTTAGTACTTACATTTCTGTCATCGAGCTTTGTTGCAAGTTGACCTCGAGTCTCGGAGTGCGTTGATTATGAGCACTGGTAGGATGGTCGAATGTGGTTAGTCCTTCGCGAATGTTATTGGTGGTGCTCTGCCTGTTTCAGGTCAAAGACGAGGCAAAGTGAACTAACGCAACGTGCCGCGTATTTCAAATTGTTCATTACCTTCCTCTCGCCCTTCACCAACTTCACTTGTGCTGGATGTAAACGTGGCGCAAATGATCCCTGGACCCTTGAAATACTTCTTAAAGAACCGAGCTGGTTAGAGACTTTGTCGAAAAGTATATCAACATTGAATGACGCAGTATAATTTGCAAAGGTTCCCGCCGGTTGAACTATGGCAAAATTAGATCCTGGTCGCTGTGAAAACCTCAGATGGGTTCTTTCTTCGTTCTGCTTTACATGCTTCAAGTAGCAAGGAACGATAATCACTCGTCGTGACTCGCCAATTTGTCGCTGGTCTCTCACTTGTATCGGACAGCTTGGTATCAAGTCAACCTCATGCGCCTTATGTGTAAAATATGCCCCATCAAATTCAGAGGAGTTTCTGCTCTTTTTCTTCTCGCGCGATCCCTTTCAAGTTCGTTCTTTCAAGAATTCTCCATTCGTTGCCACCGCAGGCTACCGTGTTCGCTACCGGCCATAGTTTTCAAGGGAAGCCGGGGAAATACAATGAACACTTACGTTTGAAGTCATCCGGATCCTTTTGCTGTCACTGTCGAATGATTTATGTATCTGTCTTTTGGGCTTCGATCTGTCAACAGTATCAGTATCGAACCTCATGATTTCACTGGGACGTGGTACATAGACCCTCGAGGCATGTAAAAGCTTTGCTTCCCACTGCCAGTGCACCATGTTGAATAGTTGGAAGTTGACGTTGATTGATGACAGCATGCAGTTTATGCTCTCGGGTGTTTGTCCGAGCCGATGAATATATATTATACATCTCTCGGAGAAAGCATTTCGCTGTACTTGTGTCCCGCGTTCGTCTGCTCGTCGACTCGGACGTTCGTACGACGACAATGGTACTGGTTCCAACTCTCGCCTTGTTCCTCCCATCTCTCCTTAACGCGTTCGTATGGGCTTCACCTACACCACACCTTCCGAGGCAAGCGATACCTACACTGTCAGCTGCACAGATCGCGTCGTACAAGCCCTTCACGTGGTATGCGAGCGCGGCGCACTGTTCCGCCAACCTTACAGCAACGTGGTCTTGTGGAGGTGAGTTCCGAGTCTTCATAGCTTCATGTTCTGTTCTTCGTTTGCTGACGCACACCTCTCTTTCATTTCACACAGCTAGCTGCCAAGCTAATCCCACATTCATTCCCACAACTTCTGGGGGCGATGGAGATGCAACTCAGTTCTGGTACGTTGGGTATGATCCAACGCAACAGACTGTTATCGTCGGTCACCAAGGAACAGACACTACAAAGCTGTATGTGTTACATTCTTGCCTTCATTCCGTATGCCTGAGGAGGTTGAACGTTTTTCACATCCAACAGCTTGCCTCTTCTTACCGACGCGGAGTTTTTCCTGGGGGATTTGGATACTACGTTGTTCCCTGGGGTGAACTCGTCTGTGCAAGTGCATGACGGTTTCAGAAATGAACATGCCAAGTGCGTTTCGTGCTCTACTCCTCCAGTTTAATTTTGGAGTGAGAACATTACGAGAATTTGAATTGACATCCTTGGTTTGTTTGCTGGCTCTAGGACAGCGACGACTATCCTGAGTGCCGTTCAGACTACGATGTCTCAACATTCAGTGACCCATGTTACGCTCGTGGGCCATTCTCTTGGTGAGTCTTGGTTGCCCGGATCCATATTCATTGATATTTATGTGTTATGTACCATGCTTTTCAGGCGCAGCACTTGCTCTTCTGGACTCCGTTTATCTTCCGCTTCATCTTCCTGCTGGGACCACGTTCAGCACGTATGGCTATGGAACGCCTCGAGTATGTCACACGTAGTTCCCTTTGCTTTTGCTTTCGTCTTTCTTTATAATGGCATCCTAACGCTATCATCTCAGGTCGGAAATGAAGCATTTGCAAATTATGTTGATTCTCATGTCACAAACTTATCTCGAGTTAATAACAAGTATGTATTTGACTATAGCAATGTTATTCCATGTGAATACAAGGATCTGATGCGCGCTCATCTCAAAGAGAAGACCCTGTACCTATATTACCAGGTAAGTACGTATACTTACTCCGACATCATCGCTCATCGGTTTCTATTATGTTCGCGTGGATCAGGCATGTTCTTAGGATATCATCATCCAAGCGGGGAGAAACATATCATGGACAACCTTGCTTGGGTTGCGTGTCCTGGTGCGTTTTTCCCGTGGTGTTTTCTATATAGAAATGATCTGCTTATTCGGAGCCGCCTTTGGCTGAATTAGGTCAAGATAACACCAGTGAGGAATGTTCGACTGGAGATGTTCCAAATATTTTTGAGGGTGACACCAATGATCATAGTGGTATGTCTCAATCGTTGGTTATTCGTTAAGATACCATGAACCTGAGGGTCTTCATTTTGTCATTTCACAATTGAACAGGTCCTTACGATGGTGTTATCATGGGTACGGGCTGCTAACAGCAAGGTACAACGAACCTTGGCATACGCATTATCCTTCCTTCCCCGAGCTCAGCACTTAGGACTGATGATGTCCACCAAATGACACTTGGGCAATAGTTAAACAACGCACATTCAGTATTGATTTTCATAATTCAAGAATTGCAACCTCTTTGTTTATTATGAGTAGAGGATATCTATGCGCGCCATGGAAGTTGCCGATGGCCAGGAATTAAGAGTAGGCGGTATTATTTTCTTAAGTCATGCAAAGCACGAAAGTACTATAGCATCCCACCAAGCAACCGGACCAACAACTTCGTCCCGAATCTCACATTCCTTTCACCGCCCTTCCACTCTTGCACATCTGCTCGAATACGTTGTACCTCACCCGCCAGTTGTGTCCGTAATTGATCGACCGCATGCGAAGACGCCTCCTGTGGAGAATCAGACCCAGCAGCTTCAGAGACTGGAGAAGGAGGGAGTATCATAACAAAAGACAGTTCGGTGTCGATATGCGAAGAACGAGAATTCAGATTAGTGGACCCAAAAAGGGTGAGCACTGGTAGGGATGATGGTGTCGGGGAGAGCCAAAGGCCTTATTATATGCGTCAATGGTACTGGCAGTTGTCACACGGTGAAGTACTAACCTTTTGCGTGGTAGGTCCATCCATCCTTCTCCCATTCACATAGTTGGACGTTCGGGCCTCCATCGTATCCAAGCTTACGCCAAAGTCGTTCAGCCCGCTTGACAGCCTTCATAAAACGTTGCTCTAGGTAGGTATAACCCTCTGGGATACGCCCAGATATACCTTTTGACCCGAAAAAGCCGTTAGACTATGGGGTTGTCCGTTAGCTTGCTCTCACACGTGAACCACGTCCGAATGAACCTACCATAGGACTCGCAGCGACGATTCTCACATCAACTTGCGGGTTTGCAAGCAATAACTGCTGGTAAGGCTGATAAAGACCGAAGTAGCCACTAGTCAAATCTATCAACGGTCTTTCGCTGGGAACGATCTGGATAGTCCCCGAGCTTTTCGAAGAAGGTAGCGGAACTTGCGCGTTGCCCTTTTTGAGATGGTTAAAGAGCAATTCAAAGAATTGTTCTTCTTCGTGGATGTTAAACTGGCCTGCTTGGATGACAGGAAAGAGCATCACAGAAGAGGGAGCCAGACCGGCTTGTTCAGTTCGATTAGAAGCTTGAAGTGATGATAGCGCATTTTTTGCCTTTTTGTGGATTTTATGGGGGTGGGTATTAGGATCTGGCCATACGATAGAGTAGTCGTCGTGTGAGTATGAGTATGGATTTGCCGCCGTGACGTAGTCGTTAGGTAGTAGCTGGTAGGAGAACGTTGATACTGTTCGTAAAAAGTCAAAGCAATAATTGGATAGACGCGGTTGATCTTTGAAGAAGATATAGCGGTCGCGACGATTGGTGAAATATGCTTTGTTTAGGTTGGCACTGTCACCAATTAGCTTCGAGGAAGACATAGATATCGACAGAACAAACATACCCACTAATCATTACATCGTCATCTGCGCCATATATCTTCGCATGCCATGTACCCCAGCCTTCATTGAACCGCGGCGGAACGAGCTTGGCCATTACACCGCGGAGATTCGGGCTTCGAAACAAAGAAACATGGACACGCTCGGGAAAGGCACGTAAAAGCGGTAGCAAAATCTTTGCTGTCGATGAAGAACCCGGCCGTGTCGACCGGTTCAAGTCGAGCTGAACATATAGATGCAGCGCCTCTTTCTGCTCAAGACAGCTCATCAAAGTGGATATCTAGAACGAGAGAAGGAATAAGCACTCGTTATTCATACAATGTCAAAAATACACACACGAGTTCGTTTTCACTCGACCCAATGTACAGTGATGATATAAATATCCTCCTTTCGGCAGTTCTTATCATATCCTAGAGTAGTTTCAGTGTCATAGAGGGTAATAGCAAATCCTCGAAAAGACATACTAGCAAAAGGGAGTAAAAATCGGCTGGTTGAGAGAGTATACGGACTCCATGTGCGGTTACAGAGAACTGGGGCTGCCTATGTCGTAGATCTGCGGCTAACGAGGAGATTGTGGTGTCGAACTTGGTATGTTGAGAAGAAAGACATCTTTGAAGTAAATTCAGAGTCTTGAATGGTGATTTGTGTCGGTTTAACGAGGAAAAACCCAGTCGAAAGGCTGCAAGCATTTCCTGGACCGCTTCGCGTTAAAATAAAAACTTGAAGCTGTCAATAGACCACGTGCTCCGCCTGTCCTTTTGCTTCCACGTCCCTGTTAACTGGTCCAGAGTACATTTAGCCTTTTTTCTGAAAATCAAATATGTGATTGAGCTGGACTTGATAAACGTCGATAAACCCGTCTGGTATGATTGGACATTGCTCTTTTTCTTAATTTTTTTTTTTTTTTTGTTTTTCGCCATACTTCTGATTTAATCTCCTAGCTCGCTGGTAGTTACTAGTACTTGATCTTTGCCTGAAGGCTGGAATTGTGCTAGCCCTGTGTAGTGGGTCCTGCACAGGCAAGCCACGTTTTCAATCGGTCAATGTCAGCGTGCGCTAGCGGCGAGCGGCGAGGTTCATTCTTCCTGCTCAATCGGACAGATTAAGTATCAATCACCCTTCTGTACAAGCCTATAAACCAGTAATAAACCGCGCCTACAAGACTGATCCAAGAAAGCAATTATACCTGTACGGGACTACCCATCAATGACCAGGCACAACACCCAATTACCACTGGTCTTATCACGATTTCCCGCCTCCTATGTAGGACCTAGGCGATTGCGGAATTGCACTTGCCGTTTGTGACTGTCAAAAAAAAAAGTCTTCCAGGAACGGCTCTACTTTTCACCTGCTGTCAACAGACGTGCCTGGGGAGTTTCGGCCCTGCAGCAGTAATAAATGTAGAGCTTGGTCGTAAACGAACGCTCAGTCGGAGACGCCCCATTTTCTCCCTCTACTTTCTTTTTTGTACTTTCTGGTCGTGCTCATTGCCATGAACGTCCTCCTTCGCTCTTTTGTAGTCGCGGCCTTTTTGGCATTCGCCCTCGTTGCTGCTCCCGTCGCAGCTGACTCGGACACTAATGCTCTGAGGTTCGCTCGTGGGTTACCCCCTCTGCCTCCCCAGAGGCGTAATCGTAAGCAGTTTCTTGTTCAGTCGCTCTCAGCTATTCATCCGCGATGCTATAGCTCTCGTCCAACGTAAATACGTTTCTCCCGCGCCCCCACAACCTACTCTCTACCCGTACGTGAATTTCTCGATTTTAATAACAAATCGCGACTCACTCTTTATATAAGTACAACACCGAACGACGGTTACGCCAAAACTTGCAATAACATCGCTCTCGACCCCAACGACCATTCCATTTCGGCAAATTGCCAGAAGTTCAGTGGTGGCTATGTTGAAGGCGATTCGGTCAACATCAACAAGTGCTTCGCGAACGTAGGTGGTAACTTGCAATGTTCTAGCAGGTGAGGAAAGTTTTTGCTTCAAACAAACTAAGATCTCACTCGAGGACAACAGCGGTGGTGCTACTAACCACGAATGCGACTCTTGCACGCTCTCCGGCACGA
>JH814813.1:421251-431309 GCA_000296255.1 Omphalotus olearius VT 653.13 | reverse complement strand
GCTTGTAGTAGGTATAACACGCAAAAATCTGACCTTGCCATCGTACCCTTTGGGACCTCTATACCATTTTGCATGCAGCGCAAGTCCTTTAGCTTTCAGATCTTCTAGACCCTCCGTCTCAGGCCAGACTGGATCATCGTACCACCCAGTACAGACGACTACGGCATCCCACACTTCCTCGAACTTTTTTCCTTCCTTTCCCGCGCTATCGCGATCGCCGCTTCCTGTCCAATCTTTCAAGGCAACTTTCCATCCACCTCTCTCGGGAAGCTCTTCCACCTTTATCACCTCGATATTCAGACGGATCTTTCCCTGATCAACATAAGAACGAGAGAATTTCCGTAAGTAGTCCTCGGTCTCCGTCAGAGTCGGGAAAGGTTGGTGGGGAGTTGTAGGTGGCTCAGGGAATGGAAACCCTGAGTAGGACAGGAATTCAGGAAGTACGTTCCCGACTAGGTCAGGATATGCTGGTGACGGCCATTTGGGCTTGTCGCCTTTGGTATCCTCTCGTTCATCTAGGTACCTGAGGAGAAAGGGATTATGATCGATCACTATGAAAAATATTTTGAAAAATTTACTACTTACCATACCCCTCCTACATCATCTCTTCGTTCTACGAGCTCAACGCGATCAAACTGGCCGCGCTCAATGAGATTTCTGAGTGTAACCAATCCCGCTACACCCCCACCTATTACCAAAACACTTCGAGGACGTAGCTGAGCTTCAGAAGACTCCGACATTTGATGAATTTGCAAGATCAAAATAAAGAACCGCGTGGGTACACAAATTTGAAAGATTTGTCTTGGGAATGAATGTTGTGTTTAAATAGTTTTTTGTTCACGATAACAATTCGGAAATGAGCAACTTGTAGGAGGATTTCTGCACCATGATCTGCTGATGGCGCCACATGTCGTGATTCTGATGATTTGGCTTATATCGACCTGGAACTCGCAGGACTTTGGACAGTTTACAGAAAGAGTTGAAATTTTGAGAAAATGAGAGAATCTGGAAGAGTGGCGTGGCATATTTACGGGGACAGCCGAAATCACGGTCCGGTGACTTCGATAGGTTAATGTCAAAGCTGTGTATATTCATAGGGCTGGTCGCTGGTTCTGGACTGTTTGATCATTGATGAAGGTTGCTGGTACTATTCAGAGGCCTTGCTATAGCGATGTAAGGAGGTGAACACTGTGACCGGCAACAGGAATTAAAGATCGATCCCAGTCACTGCTCACATAGGAGGCCATCATCAACGATGGTATAGCAATACAAAATAAAATCCGCTGTGACCCTCAATGAAGATTCGGGCTGCTCACAAACAGGAGTATATTGGGTCATCATTTCCTGTCAGACAGCATCCATTGAATTTTAAGTGTCTGATGGACACATAGCGTAACCACGAACAATTAAATAAACCAAAAGCAATGAAAGGCAACGAAATAAGGTGGTAGATTCGGAGTCATGTGATGAAAAAGAACGATCGAGTCCATTGTCTAGTGATTGAAATTAAGAGATAATGCACGCAATTAAAAGCCTCTCGTCAAGCTTTCCCAAATACGTCAATGTCCACAAGATTATCATGAATTATTTTGGAATGCACGAGGTCCCATTGGCGCTAGGTACAAAGCCGCCGACGCAGGTGTACACTAATCGTTGATTTGCTAAGTAACGAATTGACAGAACCGAAAGGCAAGGGAGGGACTCACCAGCACATTTACCACTTTCACATCCTACGTTCCACGAGTTCGCGATGGCCATACAGTCTTGACCCTCACCAGTGGCTATACATCCTCCGCAAGACTCAAGCTCGGTAGTGGTGTCTATACATTCAAAACTACCATCAACGCCATAAATAGGGCAGGCATCTAGACCGCTAGGGCATGAGGGCAGGTCAAGGTGTGAACCACGTTTCCGTCCTTTATAACCTCCGCCAGGATAACCAGAAGGATTGGATGGAGGCGAAGGAGACGGCTTGCTAGGCTGAGGGAGACAGCACTGTGTTGCCGAATGCCAGTCCCATCCGGAGCTGCATTGAGGAGGAGGATTGTTTGGAGGGGGCGGGTGCTTGGGTACGCAGCACCCTTGTTTTGAGCCCCAGTAGTAGTTGGAAGGAGGACAGCTTTGGCCTTTAGGGGGAGAAGGGGGGGTTGGAACACCCCCGTGCGGAAGACAGCAAGTCTTGGTCTCGTACCTTGGAGAATATAGTGAGAAGATGCAAGGAAAATTTTGAACGCTCGAGACCTACCAGAATTCGCTGCTCGAACAGCTGTTAGATTCGGTGGTCCGAATGGTGTGTGCAGTCGCTCCCCAAGGGAGCACTGCAAGCCCAGCGACGGCCAGAGTAACGGCCCGCGTAAAGATAGTCATGGACAGTCTATGAAAAAGAGAGGAAAAATTTGCTGGCAAAACCTACAAAAAAGATGCGACTATTATATATCTTGACCATATTGCTTTTTTGACCCATCGGGGACCAACAGGCCCGCTGGAAACAGAAGATATCATCAATTTACGACATACAAGTCAAGTTACCTCCGTCAAAATGCGCTGTGCTGCGATCTGATAGCATACAAACCGACAGATCACCTCTACTGTCATTTCGAAACATTCGAGAACCTCTCTCGCGATTGATACCTGGACAACATGACAGTGACGATAAAGATACTAACGATAATACACTGATGATGTACATACAACAGCGTCTCTGAGACTCCGAAACAGAGAGATGAGAGCAATTACCGGTGCGTTTCATGTTAAATACGAGTCTCGGCCGCCCTAGTGGTCAATGAGCGACCAACAGTCGGCAAGCTCTCGAGTGATTTTGGCAAAAGCTTCACTGGCATGGACGATGTCCCCTGTAAAGTCACATTAATGCATACAATCCCTCAATCCATAGGCATCTGAGGACAGTGTGTCGACTATGCGACGTGATAGGAGGTGAAGAAGTTCAATCTCAACGTTGTATGGAAGCAAGAAGCTGTGATCACAAATCGTGGCAGTTGTCATTGAACTTAGATTCACACGCCATCCCGGCAACACGTTCTTCAGAGACGTACAAGCGTCTTGCAGCTCTGAAGCTCTAAAACTCATCTCATGGTTTTGAAGCTCACTGGCAATAGCACGGACGTACCCGAGCCCCACGATCATCACACATTAGATTTGAGCGGGATGGTTTCATAACACTACATACATCATTATACAATTTACTTTGTGGTCAATCGCCCACTGTGACAGCATACCACGACACTCCAATACAAAAAAACGTAGATATCAAGTGAAAGAAACAAGATCAGAACAAGATCCACATTCAAAAGGTTCAAGGGGCGCAGTCAAAAAAGGGAAGGGGTAAAGGGGGGGAGGGGGAGGATACATTCGACAACATCGACGTTGATAGCATCGAGACCAAGGACTGGAACAAATTGGGGTAATTTGAATGTGAATGGGAGGTAAGTGTGAGAATAGGCGTTGACCGGATGGACAGAACACGACAGCTAGATGACTATTAGTACAGGATAACCACGTCCTTGAAGTATTATGTTTTTAATCGCAAAGCCAACAAGATAACAATACATACAGTCTACAAGCAAAATTCGAGAGTCCAGAAGGTGCAGATCCATCACCGAGACCTCTTCGTTGAAGGCCCCACACGGGAAGTATCCGGCGACCTCGTTCGTTTGTTCCAAAGACTCCACAGCTGAGCTGCCTGGGGGTTCGATACTTGATTCGATCCCAATTGCGGGCTGCGAGCTGAACCAGAAGGTAACGGGACAGCGTTGGAGAGGCTGGAACTGGCACCAGCTCCCAAATTACTCATATCGAAATTTACATTAGTTGCGTTAACAGTATTAGGATTGATGCTGTTGCTGAAAGCAGTATTTTCCGGGGGTAAAAAATACAAGTCGATGGATGGTTTTCGTGTACTTGAGGGTAGCTGTGGCCTCGCAAGAATGGTGCTGGAAGTGAGTGTCGGAGTAGAAGGATTGGAATGTACGAGAGACTCCATGGTTAACGGCGTGGTTAAGCTTGTATTGGTCATTGAAGACCGCGGCAGTTTCTTCTTATACTGTCAGATTTTGAGTCAGCAAAATGAGCGAAAAATTCGAAGTGAAAGACGTACAGTCTCGAGTTCTGGCTTCCCTCGCCACTTGGCAATCGCTTCACAGAATCGAAGAAGAGCACGTTCAATAGGTTCGCAAGGGTACTGCCAGGCTAAATCTTCCATATGGGTTGAAAGATCCGGTGTGGAATCAGGTATATCGTAGAACTAGAAGATGAATCGTTAAAAAGATCTTTAAGAAACCACAAACTCTCGATGCTTACCCTCTTCAATCTTTCATCTAATTCCGTCTCAAATTCTTCTTCAGCCGGACTCTTCCTCATCGTTACCCCATTCTCGGTAGCTCTTATTCCAGGAAAGAGCATCTGAACAGCTTCCACAAGACTCGGCAACTCATCAGGATCGAATTCCTCAAACTGCTCCTCATCAAGAGGATAGACAGCTTCCTCTTCCTCCTCGTCATCATCATCATCTTCAGCCCCTTCCTGTCCTTCCTGAGTACCAGGAGTAACAACAGACGGACTAGACACAGATCCGATTGTCGAACGCTGACCTCCCGACCGTGAAATAGACCTAGATCTCTTTTCATTCAGTCCCAAGCCAACAGTGAACAAACACTCGACGGCGTCAGTGCCTCTCCATCCAGCAGTCAAATACCCTTGTAAAGCCGCGCGCGTGAGTATGCCGGCGAGGAGCAGGTACCACTCACGGGACGGGCGGAGTGCTTCGGCGTAGAATTGCCTCAAAGACTGATCCGATGAAGCGGGTGTGGGTTGAGCCGACGACTGCGCGTGGGAAGATGGTGATGAGTTTTGAGCTTGAGCGGCGGCAATGGCGCGCGCAGTAGCAATCGAAGCGGCAGCAGGGAGCGGAGAAAACGTTTCGTTGCCTCCTTCCCCATGTCTATTAGCGACTCTCTCGGGTGATCCGTCTCCCATGCTCGGACTTCGACTATCCTCATCTCTACCCTCCTTGAGCTCTCTCCCCAACTCAGCAGCAACCAAAGCCGATAACCTCAAAAACCTAGGTAACAACTCGCTTAACTTCGTGTACCCCGACCCAGTATGGTCCGTCTCCCCTTCAGATAAATACCCCGGACCACGTCCAGAAGGCATATACGGCGACGCTGTTTTTCGTCTCAGGACACTACCGCCTAACGCAGGCTTCAACAGTCCCGAACCAATGCCACTCCCGTCTTGCCAGCCAGTTACCCCACCGCCATCAGGAGCAATACCAATCGGAACACCCTTCCACGAGGAGTTCCACGTCTGACCAATCCCAGAGCTGGTACTAGCACCGAGGTTATCAGTCATGCCTGCACCGCCGGCACTATATCCAGCACCGGCATGAACCGAAGCCCCAGACCTTCCTCGTGTTGGAGGGGGTGGCTTACCACCCATCTTACTCTTTGCCTCGACGCATATCTCACACGCCGCATGAAGGTGGCGCGGACAGCGGAACGAAGGAGGGGCATTGGCGGTCTCTGGGTCAGTACCAGCCAAGAAGAGCTTTTTGGTCCGACGAGAAGGTTTGAGAGGAACCTTTCTCGGAGGCGGGGAGTTGTACGACCCAGTTGGAGGCGAGTAGGATGGAGCTGGAGCAGGCTGGTTCAGATGTGCCAGATGTGTTTGTTGACGCGGAAGAAAGCGAGGCGGCGTTGATGTGTTTTGGATCTGGGTATGCGGTTGGTGCTGGGAATGTGGAACTGAGTAGGGGTAATTAGAATGTTGAGGGTTCGGGAGATGATTGGAATATAGATGAGGGTGGGTGCTTGGGCCCGGCGCGGGATTTATGGGTGGATGTTCGGGCATTTTAGATGATTTAGAGGGAGGTGTATACGCCGATATCGAAGTCATCGGTATCAAGGCAAGAGGAAGACATGATGAAGAGGGTGTCTCGTCCAAAGAAGAGCCTGTACCAGCATGAGTGACTGGTGAGCTGGCAGCGCTAGCAGCAGCGTACTGTTTGTGTCTGAAAGGAGGCGGAGGAGCTTGCCGGGCAAAGAAATCATTCACCAATGTGGCCAGCGCCAACCGTAATCTGACTCCGTTGGGAAGCGTATGCTGGTGACGGGGGCCATTAACACCATTTGTCTGCTCCATTCTAGGAGAATTCGGAGGCGAGAAGTCATGATGAGGATGTACAGGGGGTGTTTGGACTAACATAGATGTGACAACCTTCTCGAGACCTTCAGCACGCAGACGCAGGTTTCTGGCGAGCTGCAAATCTTGTACGTGTATCCGCGCATCCTCATCATCGTTGTCAGGATGCACTTGGGCCTTCAAATTATCAGCATTCTCCCCATCGCTCCCAACCTCGTCGTCTTCCTCATAGTTCTCTGGCCGCCTTCTGTGAGTATAGTTCTGCGATGAGGGACCTCCAGTGCGGTCAGTCATGCCAAGTTCTGACCGAGCTTGTGCGAACCGTGTCCGGCCTAAGTCACATAGGGTGGGAGTTGAGATGAAGAAGTAGAAGTAGATATCTCTATTACATACCATGTACCCAAAGCATATGGTCAATAATCAAAGTTCTAGTGCTCTTCTCCCTAGGAGGAATGGTATGCAAATGATGAGCATGTTTATGAGCAGGAGCCTTGAAAATGTTCGGATTCGTGCTCGGCCCATTGTTACCTGTTGAAGAGGCCTGAAAGCTATTCGCCGTGGAAGACAAATTGGAAACAGCTTGAGCTATGTTAAAGGTAGCATTCTGTCCATTGCGATTCGGTATACTAGGTGTAACAGCAGCAGGAGCGTATACTGGCAGGGACATGAAATGAGGGAAAATGGGAGAGATGGCTAGAAACGGTGCTGACTCCGAATCAGACCGACATGTCCGGCCAGAGCGATCGGACAACAATTCAGCAGAAAGTAACGCCAATCAACCCCACATATACTTGAGATTTTCATTCGACTCGTACTGTCTTATTCAGGTCTTATTTCAACCCCAACGAGCTTGATTTTCGTTCAGATTAACAAGATTTGAAACAGCCAAGTACAGGGAAAGACATAAAAAAACATTCTCTGAGTCCTGGGCCTCCTCAGGCTGAGCAACTCTGTAATCAATGAATCAATGTCATTCTTTCTTTTGCCGCTGTCATGTGCAAGAATTACCCTGAAATCAACGGAGAACTGTGGTCAATTGAAGCTCATGACCTTGAGTTACAGCATGGATACACAATTCAGCGGCCGTTCTGTATATATGTATGTTCACGCATCATGCATCAGCTCCGGTTGTATTTGGTCTGAGACCAGTGACGAAACACCGAAATGAGCCGCAGAGCCTGAGGCTACACCACAACCGGTCCTTCTTCGTAGCATGGCAGGCAAATTGGATACCAGACACCTTTTGATAGAGTGGGCCTTTGGTCAGCAAGGAAGAGTTGGCACCCGAAACGATACGCAAAGGTCTTCACGATATCGATATTCCTGCTTCTCGCTTGATTAACGCCAGTGGAGGACAAAGTCAGCGAGAGAGTCCACTCGTTTGTTGCAAACGAAAGCTTGCTTAAATTTCTCGATCTGCTGTTGCTGGACCATTTACACTACTCGTATATATAGTCAATAGAGTGACAGGCGAAATTGGCCATTGGGCCACCTTGACACCTGCCGCATAGAGTCTTTTCAACCTGAGCTGAAATGAAAGAAACTTTCAAAGAAGAGACCAAGAATCTGAATGCAAAAAGGTCAAAGAGTCCCTCAAACAGCGCGTCCAGCCGTTTGTGGCCGAATCTGGGTCGAATTGAAATTCGGGACGCGTTCAAGACAAAAGTCCGTCTAAGACTTGTGTGGCCTAACAACCGCTCTGACCAGCTTCCATTATCTTCAACACTTTGGCTTTGATCTCGCTATGACCACTGAAAGACTATAAAGGTGACTCGGTCCACTCTCTTATCCGTATAAAAGTACTCAAAAAGACGAAAGAACACAGCACGTAATTCGCACCTTACTACCCTACCCCCCACACACTGCATACCAGATTCTTTTCTCTAAAGCAAAAGCAAAAGCAAAAAAATGGGATCTCAAGTTAAACGCATTACTCAGTATTACGCTGGACTGGCGGAAGAATACTTACAGTTTACTCTGTATGTTCTTTTTTGAATTTAAATCGGTGATGACTAACTTCTCTTCGTTGCGCACAGGTACAAAGACGCGGAAGCAGTAGCTACCCGTGCACTCACTTTCAGCCCTTCACTCTTCCATGCGCGTATGAAACGAGGAATTGCAAGACAAGAACTCGGATTATACGTCGCTGCCTTGACAGGTAATATCTCCCAGACAATCTCTTTGACCATGCTACTCACCTACCCCTCTCAGATTTCGAAATAATCCTCCGTCTGAAACCAAAATACGCCGAAGCTCTTAGACGCCGAGACGAGCTTCTCCAGAATCACGTACCCGAATCCGAGTCTTCACGCATCTCTGCTATTGTCCTCCGTCTATACCTCGTCCGTAACGCTGAACCACAAACCGAGGATTCATCTACGGATGTAGATGACTTTGAACGTGATGTTGCAGCTTACATGCAGCCTTTTGGTCGTGCCCAAGGACTTCGTGTGATACAAGTCCAAGATTGGCGCGGCACAAGGTCTCATGGGTCTGGTACGGCTCAAGCCTGTAGGTTTTTTAATCACCAAGGATGTACTCGTGGGATCAAGTGTGCTTTTTCTCATGCACCTGATGTGAGGAGCGTCAGGGATGTCAAGTGAGTTTTTCTTACCTCCCACGCTACCAATCAACCGAAAACTCACCCTTTCTGTGTGGCAATTCTAATTCAGTGGAAGGAACGTCTGTCTTTACTACCTCATCGGTAAATGTAAATGGAACGCCGATACATGTATTTATCTCCACTGCAAAGACGGCCTCCCTCCCTCGACATCGACTACTCCAGAATCGGTCACCGATGTACAATGGTTCAATGACCCTAATCGCGTGGATCAAGTCCTTCAACGCGTCTCAGAACGAGACACTCGACGTAAACTCGAACATCAGGACAAAGAGACCAGAGACGACGGTCATGAACCTACCGCCACTAGCAGCAGCGGCCAAAGCAAGAAAAACCGTAAAGGAAAGAAAAAGGCGAAGGGCGGTGTGGGTGCGCAATCCGAGGATTTGGTGTTTGATTGGGATACGGAATCTGAGCCCGAGTTTGACGAGTTTGAATATCAGTATGGGTATGAGTACGATATGGAGCTTGCGTCGTATGGTATTAAACCTTGGGAGTTTGAGGAAGCCCAGGTAAGTTGGTTTCGTCGGATTGAGATTGAATATTGAATGCTGATTTGGGGTTTTGTTGGTGTGCTTTATAGATGGTGCTTAGTGTATTGAGGAATATGTAGTCGGGATACTAATGGTATTAGTATTGATGTAAATTGAAATACAAAAGGCAGAATCTTAGTGTATGGTCTCACTACAATTATATGGGCGCTATAGCCAAGTGGTTACGGCGACAGATTAGAATTTGTCTTTCTTTGACTATCTGTTCCTCTTTGAGGGCGCAGGTTCGAATCCTGCTGGCGTCGTTGGGATAGTCAGAAAATGCTGTTTTACCACGAGCTGGTCATCAAGTTGGTTTTTACGATCTTGAACTAACCCAGGGATACAGTACATAGACTAGTCATTCAGATATGCCCAGAAAAAGAGATCAAGGATAAACTTAGCCTTTCTCGGCATATTCCTGCACGACGAGGGAGGACGAGGGTCACCATAGCTAGCAAGCTACTTAATTTCCCGCAATAAGTGACATACATACATATATTCTCAGGTGACAATGGTTAACAGGACTCGGACCGTTTAAGTGTCGTATTTACCATGTCCAGCCAACAGTCACATCAAAACATTCACATTTATTGTCTACGGTAACGACATAATAGAATCCACGACAAATCTAACAACCCAGAAACTGAATCGAAACATCTAAACTCTACAAACGCCGATCTACACCTCCCTCCAACATTCCTCCACCCACTCAACAACCTCCTCCGCGACTTTCCTTCCTTCCTCCTCCC
>JH814813.1:393008-417712 GCA_000296255.1 Omphalotus olearius VT 653.13 | reverse complement strand
TGACGTGTGCTCGGCTCCACTACAATTACTTGGTATATCACTCTGATTCCTTTTTTGCTTTCACCGCTTCATACAGCTTGTAATGGTCTTCAAGTGCTTCAGAAGCAATCGAGTGTAACACGGTATAGAACATGCTTATGAGAATAGGCATACGGCCGACCCAAATTACGCGGATAACGAAATCGTACGTGCTGGCCGCCTAAACTAAGGGGCGAGTTTTCCTTCTACTTTGCTCACTTGATCTTTTCATTCTTTTCATGCACGCTCTCTGATACTTGGATATGCTCTTTTCAAGGAAAGATATCATCCTCAAAGGGAAAAAACCGCTATATGCAGCATCGAGAGTGTTGAATGTTTCTTCAGCGACTGCTTCATCTGCGTTTGCCAAATGTTGGACTCGTGGTACGAATAAAACGTCTGCGATTTTGAGGACGGTGAGGAATCAGAGCCTTAGGAGGGCTTATTCGACGAGGAGTGGGAATGAGGGGTCTAATGGAGGGAGTGCGATGGAGAAGGGGCTCCCGCTGTATCGTATGTTTTGCTTTGCTGTAATGGCGTGGATGTCATTCATACTTTGTTTAAGGTAAACTCATCAATGCGTGGACCCAGACGCCTACGAAGTGGTATCCTATACCAATAGCAGTTGGCGCTTTACTACTAGTGGCGATTCAGTATCGCAAGAAAAGAAGGGCTTCATCTCCTCAAGTCGAAGTCGACGAGGAAGGTATAGAGATTATCAAGCTCAAGGGACCATGGCAGGTGCGTTAACCTGCGTCTGAATGTCATCTAGCTAAAGAACTGGTTACGACTAGGTGCACGTCCTCGGTGCATTACCTCTTCGAAATATGTCCCGGTTATGGGGTTACCTCAATTCCTTGGAATTACCCCCATGGTTTAGACCTTTCGGATTCCGTATCTACGCTCTCGCCTTTGGCTGTAATTTGGATGAAATTGAGCCAGCGGATTTGAAGGCGTATAAAAGCTTAGGCGAATTCTTTTATAGAGGTCTTAGAGATGGTGCCAGGCCTATTGACCAAGCTATTTTGGTACGTTACCAGGTATATGTTCTCCGAGCTTGCTTGACTTGTGACCTATTTCAGGTGAGCCCAGCAGATGGTCGAATATTACATTTTGGGACTGTACAAGATTCCCGCGTCGAGCAAGTAAAAGGCATAACCTACTCCCTTGATGCTCTTCTCGGTATCGAACGACCTGGAACTCCACCAGCGTCAATAGCACCATCTCATCGCGAGAATATGCCCGTGGTGGACGATCACGAATTCGCGAACGTGAATGGTATCGAATACAGTCTCGACCAGCTAATCGGTGGTTCATCCACACCCTCGACACCGACATCAGATACCCCAAACTCTAACAGACCACACAAATTTGGTGATCAGGTGGATGCTTCTGTCGTTGAGCCGTCTCGAGACCTGCAGAAGACTATAGCGCATGATACATCCGTCGCATTGGAAATGGGCGTTAAACCTTTGCTTGAAAGACGACAGAGTGTGTATGGTGCTAATGTCAAACCCGGAAACTCGTTGTTCTTTACTGTCATTTATCTCGCGCCTGGGGATTATCATCGGTTTCATAGTCCCACTGCATGGGTCGTAGAGAAGCGGAGGCATTTTGTCGGAGAGTTGTTCTCGGTTTCACCGTATATAGCGAAACGGTTAGAGAATTTGTTTGTGCTTAATGAACGAGTGGCGTTGTTGGGTAGATGGAAGTATGGGTTTTTTGGGATGGTTCCGGTTGGTGCGACGAATGTTGGGAGTATCAAGGTTAACTTTGATCAGGTGAACCAGTCTCTCCCTCCTCCTCGTAGAATCTAGCTAACATGTTGCGGTGCGACAGGCTTTAAGAACGAATGAACGTGGTCGTAAGCCACCTCCTGGGACGTACACAGAAGCAGTGTACTCTGCCGCCTCACCGATATTGAACGGTCAACCGCTGTTACCTGCGCAGGAAATGGGAGGGTTTTGTCTTGGGAGTACGATTGTGTTGGTTTTTGAGGCACCTAGGGATTTTGAGTTTGGGATACAGGCGAATCAGAAGGTGAAGGTTGGGCAGAGGTTGGGGGATGTGTCTAAGGTTAAGGCGGAGTAGTAAGTCGGTGGTCGGAATATACAGTTGTGCAAGGAGCTTCTTTTCTTGTTTTGAATTCTGTGTTGGCTGGCTGGAACATGTCGTTACTAATTCAGAATCTTCTACTAATGCCATGCTCCTGGATAAATTTGGGTATTGAAAATGCACCTCTCTCATCGATGTTGCACGGTCGTTAGTAATAGATAAGTCGGAAGCTGGAAAAACGTGCTACCCAGGCCTTTTCACATCCACTTTCAATCGCGAGGCGAGGCTTCGTCAAGTACCTGATACAGATATGTACTGCGGTTCCTTGCTATCTCGGTTTTTCTGAGTATCTTCGCAAGATTATCGCGGTTCATCTGGATTCGTGGCAGGATGAGTGCGTTCCGAAACCCCCATGTAGGGAAGAACAATAGATTCCGGTCGAGATACTCGGAACTAGTGCATAGAATATATTCAGAAGTACTTACCGTACCGTACGCGAACTCGGAACGATCACGATTCACGGTGACCTAGAAGAAAAGCACGTGGCTAGCACACACGTCGAATTTGAGTTTCGCCCTGTCCTCCCCTTTCCTTTGAACAGTCGTGGGGGTATTTCAAATTCCTTTTACTGCAACCACCACAATGTCAATCTCCCGACCTTCACCTCGTAAATTCCCTTTAACGCCAGACACTCAAGATCCCGAACGTTCTTCTTCGGCTCCCCCAGTACCTCGTGCTCCCGCTGTGTCAGTAAATCCGATTCCAATTACAAATGTCAATGAACACCGACCTTCGTCAGTATTGACATCTACTCATCGACGCAATCTCAGTGGAGTCCATTCTGGCTCGGGATCTAAAGCATCTACATCTACATCAGGGACCTCGTTGGATCTTATGGGTCATTTGCAAAGGTCGGGTCCGTCGGTGGTTAAGACGAGGACAGGGAGTGTTTTGTCTCGAGGGTTTATTTTGAAGACGGATTTTTACCCTTCTGGTATGATTTCGTGGTCTCGTTCTTGGTACTTGCGCTGAGGGGTGCTTCTAATCAGGTCGTGCGCTGGATTTGGAGTTGAATCTTCATGGTGCTCCGAATTTTAGAGCACCTCGACAGGGAGATCTTAATGTGTTTGGAGTTGCGCAGCCTAGGACCCAGGGTCTTCGTGCTATACTCTCGGTTTTGCGTTGTAGACCGAATATAAGTGATCCTTCGCATGTCGTGTGGTTCTCTACTCGTGAAGAACCGATAGGTATGTTGTTCAACTTTGACCCGACTGTTTCCGGAGCTTTCCCTGCCGTCTTGCTTGGAAACATTTGTTGATTAGCATTCTTCCTTGGCTTTCCTAGTATATATCTCCGGACGACCTTTCGTACTACGCGATGCATCACAACCTCGACGGACACTTTCAATATCGGATCGTGCTGAGAATCTCGAAGCGATTGAAATGCGCTTGAAGAACGATATTTTGCAGGAAGCTACGAGGTACGAGGCACATGCTCATTACATGTTTCTTTAGAGCCAACCTTGATAGCTTACTATAGGTTTGGAGGTCTCGTATTGACGCATAACGAGGTTGCGGGTAGGTCGATCTTACTGAACAATGGACTTCTAGTCTTATTCGATCTGTCTAGTCGCCGACCTCAATGGTGAGGGAGCGATTCTCCCAACTTGGACTGCCGTAGATACTAATAATGTCAAGACGACGCGAGAGTTATGGACTCATATGAAGAAAGAGGGATGGAACGTCGATGTTTGTGACACGCTCCCATAAAGTATGAGGAAATCTCACAGAAATTCTCTTACAGTACCATCGGATACCCATCTCGCCTGATAGACCCATAGAGGATAATTATCTCGATGCCTATGTTCGAGTTATCAAGGCTACGGATCCACTTCGTACCGCTCTTGTCTTCTCTTGTGGTATGGGGGCTGTACGAACCACTTTTGCGATGGTTGCGGCGTGTCTTGTGAGGCGTAAACAGTTGATTTTGAAAGGGATGCATGATCCGTATAAGGTGAAACCGATGATGCACGGTGAACTGGTTTCTCCTCCGAGGTCGGGTGTTTCGACGGTGGGTGTCTCGTGGCTAAGATATACTTAGAACTGATGAAAGGTTTTTGTTATCAATGTGGTGTAGCCCTCTCAAGTGAGTGGTTTTTTTGTTCTGTTTCTACTTGTCTGCTCAATTTGTGATAGCCCGTAGTGATATCTCTAGAACAAGCAAATGCTCAACAGGATTTGAGTCGTTCTCTTCTACGTTTAACATATCTGTTACAACAAAGTACGCGTTTCGAGTTAACCCAATGCGCCTAGTGTTTGAATACCAACTGTCACAGGCCTCCAACATCCAAATTCACATTCCGCAATTGAACTTCTCATGACGCAGCCAGCATTGCTCGAGAGCTTGCGAAAAGCTTATTTGGGTAATTATGGCGTTATCCTGAGCTTGCTTGGATGCTTGGATGATGGTTTACATGCGAAGAAACTTGTGGATCGCGTCATAGATGCTAGTACGTGTCGTCTCGCGCGTATATCTTGCTCGTCCAAGCTCACACCGTTAAAGATGATCACGTTTCGAATCTAAGAGAGGATATTTTGATAAACCGGCTCAAGTATTCCTTGACTAGTATGGAGGCGGCGAAGGGCGAACAGTTCTTGAATAGAGCTGGGAGAGCGATAGAGAAATAGTAGGCGGGCTTGTTCCGTATTTATTCACGACTGTGCTAATACGTTGTTGTTTTCTTAGCTTCTTTATGATCGCTTTCGCCAGTTATGTTGAAGCTGCAGAGAATTTCAATCAGAGTTTCTCGGAGTGGTTAATGGCCAGGACGGAGATATGGAAGTAAGGGCGACTTATATTGTAGGGAAGCCTAGCTGATGGAATATTTTTTCAGTCAAGTCAAGTTCTTACGAAAGTCAACTGGGTCGCGGTTGAACGTTTTTGCGCCAGTGCATGATTTGACTGTGCTTTCGAAGAGTGGTTTAGAAGGGCGAGCGATGGTTGCTGGTAAGAGGAATGATGTGGCCATTACTGGAGGGCAGATCCTTGGGGATGAATACTCAACACATGTTGTGAAGGTTAGCTCTCTCTCTCTCACCTGAAGTTTTCATAGTGTCTGACCTTTACACTGTTCAGAATCGGAGTGGGATTATTCTACGAGAAAGGTGAGATGATCTTCTAGCTCTACCGTATATTCCTAACTGGAGATACGTGTAGCACCCTCCTCAAATCGGATCAGTGGTTGCGTGAGTCTCATCATGTCGAGCAGGATGTTCGGGGAGCCATCAATTTCCGACAGAATCCTGGCACCAATATATATGCTCTTGGTCAACCGACCATCGAAGGTATAGATGAAGTCGTGCGCCGTGTGAAGAGTGCAAACCCTTCTGCACAGAGAATCATCTGGATCACTTTGAGGGAGGAGCCGATCGTTTATGTGAATGGTACCCCGTACTGTTTACGGAGGGAGGGTTTCTCTCTGCGGAATATGAAAGGTGAGGAAGCTTATGTGGATAGAAGGATTTTGACTAACCGCGAGAGTAGATTATGGAGGGATATCAGCTTCACGGCTGGAAATATTGGAAGAGAGGCTACGAGATGATGTCGTGTCTGAGTTGAATGCGTTCGATGGAAAGTGGGTGGTTGCTTCCATGCCCTACCATTCTATACTTGATGACTTTTTTGCAGACTTTTGCTTCACTCGGAGACACAAGATGGAACTGTAGTCCCTGTTTGGGAAGAAGTGGATCCGACAAATGTCGTGGTGTTGCGAGATATTATGGAAAATCGACGGACGACGCATGATATTGAACTCGTTTATCATCGTATTCCTATTACAGCCGAGCGCCCGCCCGACTTTTCTGATTTGAGTGAGATGATCGATGTTGTGTTGCGCTCGTCTAGCGATACACCGATTGTAGTGAATTGCCAGTTGGGTCGAGGACGGAGTACGCTAGCTTCGGTATGCTCTCTTTTTCACGAGTCGGGACCATTACTCAGCATTTTGTGTGCAGATTATATTGACGCTAATCAGGCAATGGTTGGATTCCAATCGATTGAAGACACCGACGACACCACGTCTTAACGCTTCGCGCTCTTTGTCTATGACAGCAATACCCAAACCGGCTGAAATGAAAGCAACACATCGCAATTCGTATCAAATCATTAACAGTACGTTGTTCATATGCGGAATGTGGTGATTCCTAGCTGAGCAATGCTCCTCTCTTCTAGATTTACTTCGAGTCGTTCGTGCGGGTATAACAGTCAAAGATATTGTGGACACGGCGATTGACCGATGCGACGTTGTGTACAATCTTCGAGATTCTATTGAAGAATCTCGTGTGTATGCGGAGCAGGCTACCGATGATAAGCAAAAGCGGATGCATGCTCAGAAAGGTATGAAATTGAACTTTTCGCTGGTATTTGGCTTGATGGTGACTGTTTTGCTCAGCATTGCAAAATTTAAGACGGTACTTTGAACTCATTGTCTTCCAGGCGTATCTTCAGTCAACGGAGCCCGACACGATGCAGGACTTTGAAACTATCGAGACGTTCGTCAAGAATCGACCAGGTAAATGATTAAATACAGTTCGCGAAAGAGTGTCATTGAATCTTCATATTTTGTAGTTATTAAAACTTTTGAGAAGGAGCTCATTGCGGAAGGAATGCATGCGCTCAAGCCACTGGAGCGAGCAGATATAGTAGAAGGCGTTGCACATCCAGATGAGGTTAAGCAAGTAGTCGTGAACCGTTCTGGAGGTATCCTCTCTGCATCGACGATCCTAAAGAGCGATTTCTTCTCGAACTTACAGAAGATGACGTTACTTGAGTGCGCCTCTATTTTCTTCTATCTCTCTTGTCTTCGACTTCTCATCAATGTACACAGACGAATAGAAGGTTCTCCGAATTTCCGGCGCGTACCGCTGACTCTGCGGGTAGAATTTTCTGGGAGGGGGTCACCAACAGACGGTGTCGGAGAGTACGAAGTGTGCCCTGTCGATGATGGAAAGATGGTATGTGGAAGGTACGTTGATCGAGTTCGTGTCCGTCCTGGTCTATACGTTGATTATCTGTAGTGGTATGCCAACCGTTGATGGGTAAGAGTTGCTTTTCTGCTCGTAGTTTCAGCATTAATGGTTTGTTTACAGGTTGAGAAAAGCACTATTACGGGTAGATGCAGGACCCAACGGGTCTAATCGAGTTTTCTGGACCTCCCTTCGAGAAGTCAGTGAACAGTCTATTTTTGAATAGTTCGAGATATGAACCCTCTTTTAGGAACCAGTCATCTATGTCGCTGGTAGACCTCACGTCTTACGGCTGGTTGATAAACCGCTTGAAAACGTTGAGTATGTACTTCGTCCATTTCTCTCTTACCCAACTCACAACTTTATCAGAGCCACGGGAGTAACAACGGCGATGGTGGAGGCAATGGAGCAGAACTTCAAGAAAGACGTACTTCAGGAGCTCCGAGCTGGAAAGGGCAGGATCTTGTTGCATGACGAGGTTGAAGAACGTCCGGGTGTTTTCTCGATTATTCCGATATGGGAAACAGCTTCTGAGGGAGACATCTTAACGCCTAGAGATGTGTTTGATTCAATGGTAAAGGAGGGGTACAAGGTCAGTCACGCACCAATTTTGTGAGGATTTGTAAGGGCTGAGATTTCATTTGCCTTCAGATTGATTATGACCGTGTAGCAATAACAGACGAACAAGCACCATTGCCTGCCGCTCTTTCCCAGCTACTTGAACGTGTCCGCTCGAACTTGTCTTGTGCTGGTGATTTCATTTTCAACTGTCAGATGGGTCGTGGGCGCACAACCACTGGAATGGTCACTGCTTGTCTCATTTCTACTGCGATGAACTGGAACGGACAGAATGAGCAAGGGAATGAGAATGATTTGATGGCTTTGGCGAGGGATGACTTTGATGAGGGTGACGAAGGGATGTTTGATTCAATGGATGGTCCGTCGGAAGAGGAGGCGTACAAGCAAGGTCAGGAATATGCGCATACCTTTCTTGACAATTTCGTGCTCATGACTTCATTTTATGTAGGCGAGTACAAGACTATCTTGCAGCTTGTCGGAGTCTTGTCGCATGGCAAAGTCGCGAAACGGTTGACGGATCGAGCGATAGATTTGATGCAAGACGTGCAAAATCTTCGCAAGGCAATCTACGAGTGTGTCATGCTTTCTCCTAATCTTTTCCTGAAGTTCTGAGTCATTTTTCTAGTTACAAGCTCAAGGCAGAGGCATGCGAGCGCGGCACGAAGAAAGAGATGCAGCTCCGCAATGTCACTGTGAACTACTTGTTAGTCTTCCCCTCCCGCTACTCAAGGCAAATGCATATTTATGTCTTTTATTGCAGATATCGTTACGGCACACTGATCGTGTTTGCCAACTATCTCATCGAGATAAGAGAAAACCCGAGTTCAGAAGTGACTTTCCCTAAGTGGCTTGAGGAGCACAGGGAGATCACTAAGATACTAGGAAGGCGTTCTTTGGATTGATTGGACTGGACTACGTCCAACTTTGTCGAATCTTGGACGAATTAGCACAGCTGTCGTATTTTATAGTCATTCTAATCTGATTGCTCTCGGAATGTTTTCAATGCTGCATGATACTGTACCGGCGCATGTACCTAAGTACCTCGCTTACATATCGCACAACTTCCAATCAAACTCCCAACTCCTGGGAGTTGCATATCTCCAGCGTCTCTTCTGGTCGTAAATTTCTTCAAGCTGCTGTAGCCAACATGTATGTATGTGACGCGGAATATTTCGTGTATCGAAATACTTCGAAAAGCGGCTCAAGAAATGTGGACTGAGTGTAGATTCTAAGGTATTAGCACGGCCTTTTCTCTTAGATATCCTGAGCGTCACCTGCTGATCCAACTGATACCTGTAGTGACATGAATCTGAATCTGGATCAAGTTCAACTCAGAGTCCCAGCCCAGTCGGGGCCAATCACAATTTACCGTGCTATCCTATCCCATCCAGCTCCTCTCGTCTCGTTTTTCTGGATCCTTTTTGCAATGTCCTCGAAATCATTCAGAGTTGCTATCTGGTACGTGGTCCCAAATTCAATCAACTCCCACTACTGAATTGCAGTTACTAACAGCGGAGGCGGTATCAGTGGCCTCACTCTTGCCGTTACCCTTTGCCAGTACTCAAATCGGATACCGGTTGACATCTACGAGTCTGCGTCTGAGATCCGCTCTCTTGGTACTGGGATATCTTTCTGGAAACGTACATGGGATGTTATGTGTCATCTGGGGCTGGATGAAGAGATGGATAAACGGTTTATTCGTCGCCCTTCTGAGGGTGAACGTATGTTGGTTCACATTCGTCCTCTCTCGAATAATGAATGAAATTTGTGACGTTTGTAGGCGTTGGACTGGTTATCCGTAGAAGTGATCAGCCTGAGGAAGGTACCGAAATCAAGCGTGTCGTCTCTTCTTGTGAGATATATTTCTATCATCTTTTCCTAATCTCAGTTCAACTGTGGTTTTAGATTCAACCATGCCTCTCCATCGCACCGAACTCGTCAACATGCTTCTGAGTCGTCTTTCCGAGAAATGCACAATCAACATATCAAAGACCTTGACCTCATATGCTCAAAACACTGACGGGTCGTATACTTTACATTTCGGTGATGGAAGTACCGCCGAGACGGATGTCCTAATCGGAGCTGACGGTGTACGATCTGTGGTCCGGCGAGTTCTATTTGAAGATCTGGCTAGACGGGGAGAGTTACCTTCTACTCTTGCCACTCCGGATGCTATTCAGAGAATCATCGAACCTCAGTGGGCTGGCACTGTGGTGTACCGCAGCGTCATTCAGGCCGCCAAGCTGCGTGCGATCTATCCTGACCATCCCGCCTTGACGTCTACCCCAGCTCTCAGTGTCTGTTTTGGCTTCGTTCCTGTTGTCGTTCTCGTGACTGATATTCCTCGTAGTACAGCGGAAAGGGCAGAGTGAGCCTATCTCTATCTTGGTCTGAAGCGCCATTTCTCATCACGATGAATAGCATATCATTGCCTATCCTTTCGCTCAGGAGACGCTGATCAACTTTCTTGCCTATGACACTGATTTGGATGGTCGAGGCAAGAAGATTGAAGGCAAATGGGTTAGCGATGCTCCCAAAGCAGATGTGCTTGGATTATTCAAGGACTGGGAGCCGTATGTCCAAGCTATTCTCGAGGCAATTATTCCAGCTTCATATCCTGCATGACAATTGAGAAAAAAGATATCTTTAGTCTTTAGATGACGTGACTTCGCGTTGGGCTATTCATACCTGCTCCGGGCTTCCAGTATGTGTTCATGACGGTGTCGCGCTCATCGGGGATGCGGTGCGTTTACTGCGAGCATTGCTTTCTGATACCTAAGTATTGACAACTATCATAGATGCACGCAATGACTCCGCATGCCTCCGCAGGTGCTGGCCAAGCTATAGAGGTATGAAGCAATACAATTTATAAATTTTCACGTTCTGCACATCAATCACCGCCGCTTCAGGACGCATATATCCTCGGACGACTCCTAGCAGACGACCTTACAACAAAGAAAAGCGTTTCCTCAGCTCTGAAAATCTATCAAGACATCCGACTGACCACCGCGAACGAGATTGTAGATATCTCACGCGATCTTGGGTTGATGTACGAGTTCAACGGTCCGGAGTATGACGGTATGGATAGGAATAACGAAGAAGCTATTAGACGATGGGGAGAGGTGATTGATCAGAAGTGGCGCTTTCAGTGGACTGGTGTTCCTGAGGATGATTGGCGGAGAGCACGAGTGCGACTTCAAGGAGTGGTGGAGCATGCGGGTATGACTTGACTTTGTTGAGGTCGCACGATTTTTCGACGTTGGCGTAGAGCTAAGAGGTCGTACATGCGATAAGTACCACTGAAGTCGCATGCTCTGTGTCCCTTCCGTTGACTGCAACACTCCCTGCCTGATATCTTAGGCGAGGTCACTTGCATGGGCAACATGTCCAAGATGACAATTCCTCAGAAACCAACGAGCTACACGGATATGGAATATCGCCGGTCATGCCAAGCAAATGCATTCAGTGATTTCATGTGTGTAAGTACCAACGGGAATATATCGTGGCTTTAGATTTGGTTCTGGCGTTTGCCTCGTTGTAATTCTCCAACTGAGTCAACCTTCTGGCTGCATATTTCAACTACCGCACCCTGGCTGTTCATCCGACGGAGCTGTAATCCTTCAAAGCTTCAACATTCCAGAGTTTTTCCGCATTACCGTCCCGTCGGCGCCTGCGGAAGTCGGGAACATATGACCGCGTACTTTACTCGCTCGCTGTCACAATGACAATCCCATCGCTCATGTCCCGGAGTCCGGTTTGCGGCTGGTTCTAAATGACGGCTTGAACAGAATTGACCCCGTGTTTTGCTGTTTGATTGTGATTTTTTCTTTGCTGACGCATGACTTCAGTGGTTGTCAGTGGACCGTGGTATTTGATGTGCGAGGTGTATGTGTCAGGAATGTCTATGACGGCTGGCACGAGATGTCAGTAACTACTGCAAGGCCGACGCGGTCGACCACGGTCTGGTTCTGTGTACAGAAGATATCAAGTTGGTTGTTGGGCTGGAAATCGTGATAGTTGTCAAGATATGTGAGCTGAGAGGTCCCGGTCAACGAGCGAGTGCTGATACTATCATCGGTCACAGGCCTCACCCGACGAGAGCGAGGGCATTCTTCGAATTCAAGATTGCAAAGTATCACTTACCCAGCGGAATGGATCCATGGAATTTTAGCTTACCTATGTAGAAAGCAGCGATCAACTTGGAATCGAGACTTGCACGCCACTTTCCCTGTCCCAAGCTGAGCGACGTCTTGGGTGGCTGTGCTGTGAATCGATAATAAAACCTGTCCCAGCAATCAACTGCGGAAAGCTGAGCCATAGAAGATCAAGAAAATATTAGCTGCATAGTGAAAAATACACAGGTATCCTCCAGATATTGAAGGTAGAGTAAGCCAGAATGAGGTAACAAAGGAGACACTGCCACCTTGGGAATAATGAGTTGGTTACGCAAAAGGGTCACACCACAACCCCTGCTGCTTTCCCTTTCACCTTCAAACGCCGTCCACGACGACGAGTTCGTCCTTGCTTTTTCTCCTAATTACTCATCTTTTCACGCTCGACGGCTTTGAAGCCAGTTTCTGTTCACGATGAAGACGACAAACCCGTTGCTTCTTTCATGTCTTCTCGCCGTTGCACTTGCCCGTAATGCACAGGCCAGCAGTCTTCGGCAAGGCTTAGCTGTTCGTGTGCCCATCGACATTCTTCCTGGTAGTGATGATACTTCGGCTGCGACTGGTAGTGCTACTGGCAGCGCGACTGGTAGCGCGACTTCTGGTACGGCTACGAACACGGACACCAACACCAACACCAACACGAATACGAATACGAATACCAGCACCAGCACCAGCACCAGCACTAGAACATCAAATACCAACACCAACACCAATACGAATACCAACACCAACACTAACACCAACACCAATACGAACACCAGCAGTAACATTAATACGAGCTCGAATACGAATACCCAGCCATCTAATACCCCTTCTCAGATCTCTAGTCCTTCCGCTCCACCATCGCCTACTCCCACTCCAACCGTCTCGGTATCGACAGAAGCAGACGGAGGGACAGTATGGGTCACAGTTACACCCACCTCAGCTCAAGACTCGGTATCCTCTTCGTCTGCTGCCGCTACATCAGCCGCCGCATCAGGGGACAGCAGTGGCCTTAGCACAGGCTCTATCGTTGGTCTGTCAGTGGCAGGTGGCGTAGCTTTCCTGGGAATCGTTGCGTTCTTCGTGTGGAAGTTTACGAGAAAACGCTTCAGTGACTTTGATGACAGTACGTTTTTTAATTCACATTTGATGCACGCACTTCACTAAATTCGCTGATTCAGATGAAGCCATAAAATGGCCCGAGCTAAACGCCCACTCTGGTGCTGGTGGTGACTCCCACCCTCTTCCCGTACACAATACCGGTCGAGCAGGCTTTGACACCGGTTCAGAGGTTTCACTCTCTCGTGCGCCTTCTGTGACCCACACAAACTACTCTACACCTGACCTCGGTGCTGACCCATACGCAGTACCTCCCCTACCCCATCTCAACCCTAACCAGCCAATACCCTACCGAGATGACCCTAACACCGCAGGAGCCTATTACGATCCTTACCGTGGACCCGTACCGAATACGTTCAACGAGCCCGGTGCGGCACCAGAGTGGGGTTCTCGCGGGGGCGAAGCGATACCGATGACGCAGATGGCGACCGGACCTGCTGCAGGGCGATTGAGTCCTGGGCCAGGTGCTGCGTATGATATGGGTAGACGGTCACCTGCTCCTAGTATGGGAATGGGAAGAGCATCACCTGGGCCACAGGCTGCGTACGATAATTATGGTGCTCGGTAGCGTGTAGAAGGGTGAGGAATAGTTGATCCGCGGGTTAGCGATTGGTGCGTTGCGGTTATTGGTGTGAAGGTAATAGAATGCTTTGGATATAGAGCTTGTGGGTGTTTCTGGAGTAGAAAGGGATCGACTGGACTGAATGTTTTCTTCCTGCTTTCTGTGTGCTTTCTTTTCTCTCTCATCAAGTCATCGAACGAACCATCATCAGACCCTGGCTGCGCAGCATTGGCATGGCCTGCACTCGCAATACTCTTCAATTGTTTTGTTCTTATATATCTTGCTGTCGTATTCCCTTTTGACTCTCTTATGATACATACCCCGGCTCTCATTCTTTTTGCCAACACCCGACGCACGCAACCCCATCTCGCCACTCCACTCTCTTGTCCTCTTTCACGTTCGTTTCCTATATCCTCCCCTGTATTGATGGGCCATGGCTTGATGCCCGGGTACTGGTACTTGGACTAGACGGAGTATTTTACGTTTTTAATTATCCATACATTGTCTTTCCATATTCGTCCGTCCATTCAAATTTCTCCAAGAATATATTTCCTTTTTCTTCTTTCCGAGTGTGCTGGGATCGACAGTTTGGCTGCTCCCGTATATGGTATGATTAGCGGACATGCAGCGCCTCTCTTGCTATACATATAGCTGAAGTAACAGTGTACCAGTGTACGTACAGGTTCTAGATTTACTGGACAGCATACAACAAAACACAGCGTCTGATCAGCACCGACAACAGAGCAACATGTTTTTCGCTGTTACACCGTCTACATATATACGTCCTGTTGAAGCAGAGCCAGGTCTGAACCCAGAATTATAATACCTGCATCACTGCTTTCGCTCTCTCAATCCTTTAAACAAATCATGAACTACCAACAATCTCCGTTACATATCCAAGATGTCGTTTCAGGCGAACAATATAGATACGCACTGACGAACTTTGTGAGGGCTATCCCCTAGTTCCGGTTTCTACTAGTGCAGTAAGGTAACCTCATCTTCTCGTCTTACAGCGAATTGCGCACGAAAAAGTCGAGGAACAAAGAACGCAGCTTGAAGAGCAAGAGAGACAAGTCGCTCAATTACGCGCCCGAATCGCGTTATTGGAGGGTAGTGGGACTGGTTCTGTTGTTTCGCAAGCGAGCGCGAATCAGAGTAGAGGAGCGAACACTGTGGATGATTTTTCTATCAAAGTGCGTGTTGACATAGTACTTGCTTGTAGAGGCCTCCAAAAGCTCACACCAACTCTCGTTTTTTTGGTGTAGAACGCTGCTTCGCAACTGGAGAAGATCATCAACCGATGGGCTTCGGATATCGTTCGGAGTCCACCTATACCACTGACTGAGCTTTGTCGAGCGATTCTGAGTGATCTCACGACTAGTTCTGATGTTGCGCCGTACGAGGGTACTTCGATGCAGGTGCAGGCGCTGTTGAGGCATGCGATGTCGGAAACTGTGTGTCGTGTTTTCTAGGGGGAATCTTGTGCTAGATTTACTGACTGTGTATAGATTTCAGAAGGCATCATCAACTGTCTGATAGTAACAAACTCAATCGAGGCAAACGTTCAACTGACACGAATACACGAACATATATTCGCTCGTAAGTATTTACCTACCATCTTTCTCAATATTTGTGTAAAAAAATCCAATATCACAGGTGACCCAACAGTAGCCTGTGTCTGGCGTCGCCAAACCTTCTCCGCCGCCGTCGAATCCTGCTCACCCTTAATGACATCAAACATCCTCTACGAGAACATTCCCTCGTTAATGAACGCACTCGGAGGCGCAATTCCAACCTCCGGCAACGCAAACGGTAACACCTCCATCCTCGACTCAGCATACGACTTTTCACGCATGCTACATGGATCCAACGTAACCACCGGTGATGCATTTTACCGTGCGTTCGTGCCGGAGCTAGGAAGCACTTTATATCCGCGACAAATTGAACTTGTGAAGAGGTGTCTGAGGAGTGAGACGGGAAATATAGATCGAGTTGGCGCAACTGTTTTTCCTGGGTTGGTAAAAGTGACGAGAGGTCCGATGTTGGAAGGGGGTGAGAATCATGATACGGTCAAGGTGTGTTGTTGTCGCAGAACTGAGATGCTGGGCATGGGTCTAATGAACTCCACTTAGACTGTAGTTCGACGAGCTCAGGTGATATGTGAGTGTGCATTGATTCGCAACAGTGCAGCACAGATACCTCTCCTGAACGATCAATCACCGCCACCCCCGCTATAAAATGAGTTTCAAGTCCGTGGATCTAGCTCTATTATTGCAGGTAATATGTATAACAAAGTTATACCACGAGTAACGACGCGAGAGTAGCCTGAGTGTGTACCACCTAGATAATTTAATGGAGATGAGTAAGGCCAAGGAAATGTGTCGCAAGAACTCACATCAAGAGCCTGTTGAACTTCCAATCGTCTCCTCGCAGCTTTTAACCAATCATGCAACATAATCTTCGCAGTCCCCTTCAACTGATTAAGTTCCCTTGCAGCACTATCCAAATCCTTCTCATTCAAATAATACTCTGCCCTCGCCAACACACTCAAAACATCACTCCCCTCCACAAGCCCATGCCTCTTAAACCTAAACCCACTCAAGAAATGACTCGCAAGATGCGAAAGCAATCCCGCATCCTGATCCGGTACCAGCGCGACAGAACTTACCTTTGGCGCGACAGAAGTCACATACCACGACGCGAGGTCAGCGAACGGCTCTATACCGATATCCGGGACGTCAGAAGACTCGAGTGTCTCCAAGGCAGCAGAGACCACCGGGTCCTCTCTTGCAGCAGCGATATGCCGCACGACGCGTAGTTCCTCGCGGAAGGGTTTGCGTACGGTGGATGTAAGAGCCGATGAGGACAAGGCGCGGATAGCTGACCAGAGTGCATGCACGCGGATGTTTTCGTCGAGATAGGCAGAGTTGTCTAATGCGATACGTTCGATACGTTTAAGATGAGCGGAAAGTTCGTCGATTTTGGCTAGACGACCTCCTCTTTCCTCTTCGACGCGCATCTTGATCTCGCGTATCCATCGGCGTTGTAGTTCAATACCTTGAGCAACGACTTCGTTTTTCAGCCTATTATCAAAAGAGTCATGAGTACTATCCGTTTGAGAAGTCATGCTACACACCGCTCATTTATAAGCTCAGTCTGAGTCGTAAGCTCATGCTCCAACTTCTCCCGATAAGCCTGTATAAGCTGACTCTGACGAAGATCAAACATCTTCCTAAACTCCTCTTCCTGATTATCAAGTCTATCCTGTGCTTCCATCTCCATCTCAAGTAACTTGACAGTATACTCCCTCGTCTGCTCATCCATCTTAGCCTCCAAGTTCATCCTCTCTTCCTCCCTCGCCTTTTCTATCCGACCCGCGAGGGACGAGAGGTCATCCTTGGCGGTTTCGAGTACACCAGTGACGCGGTTCGCTGCTTCGGGGTGAGATTTGAGGTACGAAGCGAGGTTATCAATAGTTCCAGCGAGATGTGTAATGATAGGTTCGGAAGTACCTAAGGAAGAGATGGCAGGAGCGACGAGGGGAAGGTTGGCTACCTGTGGAGGCGGAGCCTCTTTCTTCGGGGGTGGAGGCCGAGAGAAACCTGGTGGAGGCTCGAATCCAACAGGCAAAGGTGCTTCATAAATACCAGTAGAAGAATTAGCTACAGCTGGAGTTTCCGACTCGGTCGAAGGTTGGGAAGGAGGCAGGGGGTTAATGGGAAGAGCTTCCGAAACGTTTTCTGGGACTTTCCCAGCGACGGCATCTTCAGCCTTTTTCACGAGGTTACCAATCTCATCCACCAGCTGCTCATTCTGGTGTTTAGCAATCGCCGCAGCTTTGCCAGTGATAGCATCCTCTGCCTTCTGAACCTCGGTTTTGACTTGAGTAGCAACGTCCTTGACTCGTGCTTTCGACGACTCAATAGTTTTCGAAACCAGGACTTTAGCATCGTGAGCCTTTTTCTCTACAGAGTCTTTGGCTTCCTGTACAGTCGATGGTGCGCCGTTGATCTTCTCCATAACGAATTTCTGGATGGAAACTGCGGTGTTGACCGTAGCTTCTATGGCCGAGTGAACTGTCACAGTGTCCCAATTGTGAGCCTCGCCATACTCGAGTACAGCCTGACCAAGAGGAACATGCTCGGAGAATAGATCATAGTACTTTGGGTTGTTGAACGCGAGGAAAGCACTGCCGACGTAGAACGTCCCGGTGAGTGTAGCGGTAGTGAAGAATATGGTACGCAGGATACGCGGTTTCTTTTGAGGTGCAGAAGGAACCTCTGTAGCGAGATTCTGAAATGGAAATGAAACAAATTAGCACGAGACACGAATCTTCACGAGAACTTGAAGGAAAAGCAAAGAATACGACACACGAACATGATACTTACCCTCCTTACAACCCTGACAGCGCCCCGTCCAGCGGACGACGCGACCTGCCTGGACGCAGGCAGAGCACGATACATTGCGTGCCTGGGTATCTAACAACCCGCAAAGCAGCAGCGAGAAATGTGAATGTACGCAGACGAAAACAGCCAACAAGTCCGACTTCGTCCGCTTCCCCGGTCCATTGATTATGTCATCGGTCCATGGACAATGCACTCATACCTATCGTTCTCATACTGAAATTCAACATTCTTCACTGGCTATACAGTGTATTACATGAATTCTACATTCTGCCCACCTCATGGTTCAATGTGCTTTTCTAGGAGTACTGAGCACGTTCACTGCAGTGATGCTACCATACGATCGGCGTCTCTTCGCACTTGGACAGTCAGAGCCCAAAATCCTGTGTACATGCTCCAAGCCAAGAAAATGACCGCAACTGCGAGGCCCGGTAATGCCACTGCGTGCACCAGAAGTTCAGTTCCGTTGGTTACAGTTCCGCCGATGTTAAAGGGTACGAAACCACTTTCACTTTCTAATTTTATTGTGACTTTGTTCTTTTCTCGTCAAGAAGATCTTGAACCCGGATTGATTTCATCTCGATGCTTCAGATGCTTCTGTACGACCCTAGAAGTTCTTCTCGACGACCGAGGCCGTACACATTGCATCGGATGAGACGAATTCAGTCAACGTGTTGGAATTCAGGATTGATCATAAAGCTCTAACTTGTTAAGCATGGAAATGGCGAGGCATTAGTATACGTATGTTAGGTTTCTCTGATACTGATATTGATATTCCTACACAGGACCTTGATTGTCATTGGTCTGTGCGTTTATACCCTCAATTCTGAAACTCTGGGCACATACTCATGGTGAACCACGACAGGGGTAGCCTTGATGCATACAGAGCGGCTAGGAATGGTATGGCATGGCTTCTTCAGTGGTGAAATACTACTATTCGACCGCTTCAAACATTGAATTGTTCGTTTGTCGCAAGCAGGAGATGTCCTTCTTGATCCGCTTTCTGCTTTGCACTTCTTGAACTTCATCGCATCTTCAAGCTTCCAGCTTCAATCAAATTTTCTGATCTGTGGTCTAGCACATGCACGACATGAGGTCGTTTCACCCTTGCATGCTGCAAGATTGCGTTCACATCCCCCTGCTACAGACGGACTTTCTTGTTTTTCATTGCTCTGGGCGTCGTGGCAACATCCAAAGATCAAAAAATCGTTACTGATAGCTGCTTATATATAGTACGTTGTCTCGGTCCTCTGCGAATCAGAAAAGTTTTGAACTCCCTACATTCTTAGGCAATACTTAGGCGCCGAAGCAAAAAATTCCGCTACGTTTTCTAAACACCGGAAGTTTCGAGACCGTGAAAGGCAGATAGTGATAAATACATTAGGCCAACACCACAAATGCTGGCGAAGGAAATTTGTCTGATGCTACCACCTCAAACGCCTGCAGAGCAAGTTTAAATTGTAACAGGAGTTACATGTCTCCGACTCTGCTCCGACTTAATCGTAAATGTAGAAGCCTGCTTAGATTTCTCTTCAGGTGCCTACATATCTGGTCCCTTCTGGTCCCCGGTCATACGTCCTCAAGCGTCCACGGTCGAGTAGCTTCATTTGGACAGTCTGGGTGTGCAGAGGTTTGCGGCACCGGCACTGGACATGTCTCATGTCCCTTGGCGTACGTAGTTTACGCCGCAGTATAATTGCACTGCAAAAGACCCCCTCAAGGAGGTGAAGTTCTCTCTTAACATGCGCGCGCGTCGAAATGTTTAATTGTCCTAGTCTCGCCTGGATTGACCGAGCCCAGGCAAGCTCAGGTGGTATTACGATTGTGGGCGGCGGCAGGCGGCGGCCTAGAATAGTCTACAGATTGACAGCGACACTAGTGACATTCAAGTTGCGTTTGGCAGCTAGCTAATGGTTGTGGCGTATCTACTGAAGCCTGAAGCCACGAGCCTGCTAGAAAGAAAAACGAACACTTAGAGGACCTTGTACATATCGGTTACTAGAGATTTGATATGCTCCTGATGAATGCTACCCTGAACTGCAACAAGACCCTAGCATGCGCTCTTATATGAAAATTCCCAATCTTGGATAGAATTTCACAATTTTCAAGTTTCAAGGATCATTGTTAAGCACAAGCACAACATCAAATATTGATGCGAGAAATCATCTGTCAAGCACAGGTCCCGATTCGTATGCATTCATATGTTCCTCCTTGGATTCACCTCTTCTTGATGCACTCATTCATTGGCCTATCAATAGCAGCTCTCTGATGAAAGTGTAAATCTGGGAATCCAAGTTTGTACCACCGTGAACTCAAATAGGGTGCACCTCTCGATTTTTGCTAGTCTTTTGGTCAGTGGGTTCTGCTGGTGAGTGCAGTTATGTGCGCTCAAGATCTACTATTGACACTGGTTTCATCGCCCAGGCGGTTGAGATGGCGGTCATGACAGTATCAACACCCCAGCCATCTCAGTCCTATCAGACTTCGCTATCAACTCAAGATGCAATCATACCTACTCCTGGCCAGGTCCTTCGTAACAAGGCAAGTCTAAAGACTCTGCTTGCCAACCCAGCGTCTAGCCGTAGTTCCACGAGATCGCCGCCTTCTTTGACGGAAAACCGGAATACCGTAGGCGTCTATGGCACTACAGGTGCGCCGCGTTCAACAGCTGGAGCAACTCGTATTGTGGCTTCGCAATTGCCTTTCATTCCACCACCACCACCACCACCGATTGCGATGGATAGACCATCAGAGAGCCCACGTTTCCGCAATCAAGTCGAGCTTATTGCATCGACCACATCAGGATCAAACACTCCAAATTTACCACCCACACCATTGCGAACACGAGAATCATCTATTTCTGTTTCTGCTTCATCACCTGCACGGCCAAGTCCGCGATTTCATATCGCCAATCCAACAGAGGATCCTGGCACCCTACGTCCACCGCCTTCTCGTAAAACTTCTCTTTCCAAGTTTCCCGATGTTAGTAGCGGAAGTAGGCCATTACCTACCCCCAACTCCGGAGCTACGGGTTCCGATGGCTGGAAGAGTGATTCCTCCTCAGGCGACATAGCGTCTCGGTCCCCTTCTCCACCCTTCATTCATATAAACACTACAAATCTGCGTGCACAGCCCACAAACTATCATTCTCATTCGTCACCATCTACTACAAATACCTCGTCTCCAAGCCCTTTCTCGTCTGTTCCAGTATCTTCAATTCCTACGTCTGCCTCTCCCACGTCTTCTATGGGCCACGTTGTGCCAAAGCCTCTCGCGAGAGTCAGTCTACCGATTGGGCCATCTTCAATACATGCACTGCCCAGCTTGCCCCTGGTAGATCCTCAACCGAGTCATAGTGGCAGGTCCACCCCAGTCTCAACGAGGGCATCATCAACTTCTGTCTCACTTAGGGGTCGCCTTCGCCCGTTGCCAATACCTCCGGCATTATCCGCTGCATCACCGCCAGCTGCTTCGACATCCGCTACGCTCGTAGGCCCCCGTCCCCGCTCTTATTCACGCGGTCCGCGGAGTAGACCTCGCAAAAACTCTTCTGTAATGCGAGGAGATGCTCCTGCACGTCCGCAACTGAGCTTCGATCCTACCTCTAGTTCATACGTGATAACAACCAACAGCAACGGAACCACCGGAAATGGATCTTCCACTCACTCTACTTCTAGTAAAAGCCGACGCAGCGCACCCGCCCAGTATCACAACAGATCTCGAAGCGCGCAATACAACACTTTCTCAGCGATAGGCACACCAGAGGCAAACTCTATCGCTGCGGCGCTTGTGGGAGGCAGTGCACACCCGACAATCGCCACTGATGGCGGTGCTGATAGCGATCGCGGAACCAGCGCTAAGCAGAAAGGCAAATTGCCTATCCGCTCGGCACCTTCTTCAGATACCGAGGACACGCCTCCCCAACAACTCCGCCGACTTACAGTTGTGAATGTCAGTCCCAGCGAGAAGCGAAAGGGGAAGCAGCCGATTCGGTCTGCGCCTAGTTCCGATACGGAGGACTTCTCGGTCTTCTTGGCTTCAAAGGAGGACAGAGGACAGGGGATGCGTGCGGTGTCTAATGCTTATCCTGTATCAAGCTGGAAATGGGAGATGAAGGATGTTGGTAAGCGGTCAGAAAGTTTGACATCCGTCTCGAGAGCATTGTATTCCACCTCCGAACCCAATCCCAACAAGCAGCTCTCTATCATCACAAACTTCTCGTCAGCGAAACCGGCCACTGTACCTCAAAATGCTCATGCAGGATATTCAAATGATACTTGGGTCCCGCCGGAGGAGGTGCATGTACAACCACTCAACATCATCCGGCGAACGACGATACCACCTGATTCTGTCCCTAGAATTCCTGCCGCTGTTGTCAATAGCTCAACATCAAAAGCTCAGTCTGGCTACCAATCTGTCGTCGCCAACACCACCCATGAAATGTGTAAGGGGGAAGACATTGGTTTTGCCGACGCCGGATACGTCGACGATGACCGAGTGTACGTTGATGATGGGTACGATGGACTGGAGAATGAAATGTCAGACATAGTGGATGTTGGCGACATGACGTTCAACGATAGCCCGCCTTCGCCGATTTGGGTCGACTCAACGGTGGAAACGGGTGTGTTCAGGGGAAGGAGACGAAAAAAGTCGATGCGCCATCCTGGGTCTGACCGTTCTGGTATGTATGAACATGGCCAACGCCAGAGCGGGAATAGTTCAGGTATCCAGGAAGGTCGTAGACAAGTAAAACGCAATGGACTCAGCCGTGACCCAGGGCTAGAAGGGGAGATGGTCTTTTCGAAGAATCGGTCACCGATAAGTGGCTTGGTGATCATGCGAGGGAAGTGGAGGTCTCCGAGCCCGCCTACGCCTATAGAGAGAACGCACAGGGGTGGTCGGTCTTTTGCACATTAGGCTTCAAAGGAATGCTGAGACTTTGCTTGTTCTATGCTATTCATCCTTATCAATTGTACAAACCGAAATGCCACTTTCTTCCAGAAAGTAATTATATAGGCGTGAATTCTACTCAGTGATGCACTGCCTGAGAGCCTGACGAACAATGCTTGTTGAAGACGACATGAAGTATCGTCGACAAACTCTAATGGATAAAATCACCGGACGCTCAACCCACTCAAACCAAAGTCTGCTCTGCCACTTTGTCCAACTTCCGAACCGTCAATCCCCATACCATCAAACGGGTCCCTCACACTCCCCGTTCGCGCACGCCACAACTGTGTATAAAGCGTCTTAATTTTCTGTAGCTCAGCATCAAGAGCCGCAGTTTTGGAGGCAAGAGCAAGGAAAGTTGCGTGTTGAGCTTGCAGAGTAGATGTGATTCCTACATAGGTTGGGAAACATCAGGCGGAATAGAAAAGGTCTAAAGGTCGACACGTACCCTGTGGTGTAATATGTGTTTGATTCGTCATTGACGACAATTTGCGCTCGATTTGCTATTAAATTCAAAAGAATAAGAAAAGAAGGACGAGAACTAGGCAGAAAGAATAATCATACCTCAATGGTAGCCTTGTACCAAACAAGTCGTTCTCGAATTTGTTGCGTGACGCGGGTGAAAAACCTGCACATAATTAGTGAGCTCGTACAGATATTTGTCGTCGTAATTTCTAGCTCACTCCAAAGGGAACAACGCATGATCCTTCAAGTATGCGCCATTCAGCTGCGGATTCTTGAAGCCATCGACGATACGCGTAGATACAATGGTATCTTGCACCGCTTGATCCGCTTTTGCCTTCAAATCGCGCGTAAAGTGCAAATCGTTCCGAATCGTTGTGCTTGTTTGTGTAAGGTCCTGGACATGATAGCAATAGTCAGCTAGATTCAGCGGGTCCTAGGGGATGGGGCGTACTTTGTATACCGTTCGTACAAGCTCTTGTCCCTTTGTCGCTTCCTCTCCCAGTTTTCGTTGTTGGAGATCTTTACTGATTTGTATGCGTCCCTGGATGTGTGAGCTGCAAGGAGCATTGTCAGTTTATTGAAAAAGCGACGCGACGTAAGAACCCACTCAATCTGCTCTAAAATCTTCTTGATTTCATCAGGCAGATCGTTGAATTTCGTGGTTTTAGTGAAAGGAGGTGGTCCTGTTGGTTGTTGGAGAGTCGATTGGCTAGAAAGCAGTGTTCAGCGAATGTGTCTTGAGAGAGATGCTAAAACTCCAACGGACCCAAATCTATCATAAAATTATGAGTTCTTGATTGTGGCACTGAAATAAAATATTGCACTTACGCCTGTTGTCCAGGTCTCTGTCCAAACATCGAATTGCCACCTGCAAACGCAGAGTTGCCACCAGCAGGCTGAGCAGCCTGGTTGGTTGAACCAAAAATGCTACTCCCCCCATTGGCACCACCTGTATTCCCAAAGATCGAACTCCCAGCACCACTTCCAAATATACTCGGCTGTTGCTGTTGCTGTTGCTGTTGTTGTGTAGACTGACCAAAGATACTTGTACCTGCAGCGGGTTGTTGCTGTTGAGGTTGTTGACCAAAAATGCTCAGCCCCGTAGCCCCAGACTGCTGCTGCGACGGTTGCCCGAACAGACTCGTCCCCCCTGTTGGTTGCTGCTGCTGACCAAAAATACTAGTCCCCGTCGCCCCTGCCGCCGGCTGCGTAGATTGTCCAAACAAACCAGTTCCTCCAGTAGCCGGCTGAGTCTGCCCAAATAAGCTCGTTCCTCCTGCAGGCTGCTGGGTACTTTGTCCAAACACACCCGTTCCACCACCGGCCCCTGGCTGCTGTTGGGTAGATTGTCCGAATATGCTCGTTCCTGTACCTG